>JAVKPL010000012.1:0-141559 GCA_032173675.1 Gastrolobium villosum | reverse complement strand
TTGCTTGTGTTGATTGAATTGACTGCTGTTTGTGTTTATCTGCTGATTGATTGTCTAAATGTGCTATAGTTAAGTATATATTAGCTAGGGTAGTTAGATTGTTAGGACTGTTCTGTGATAAGACACGGATGCATAGCTAACTTGTCCGAATTGAACTCGAGTACCTACTTGAGACTGCTGCCATGAATAACTTGCGGTGAGCCTGATCAACTCATTCCTGGTATTGTGAGTGCAGAATCATGGCGGGTGGTCGCGGTTCAACTCGGGGAAGGACTGGCGATGCAGAAGAGGATCTTATCACCACCATTGGAGGACTGGCCACGTTCATCCAGAACATGAGCCAAGAATGGCGTGACCATAGACAACAGAATCAGAACCAACCCCCACTGCATGAGAATGCAGAAGAAATTGCCCGTCGGAGGTTGAAAGACTTCCGCAACTATCTTTGAACAACCCCGAATGGCTGCATGCCTTTGGAAGCGCAGAAGACTGTGAGAGCTCAGAACGTGGAACTAACATGGGCCGTGTTCAGACAAGTGTTTTTGGACAAGTATTTTCCTAAGGCAATGAGAAGGATGAAGCACACTGAACTGCTGTCTCTCAGGCAGGATAACATGACGGTGAATGAGTATATCGCAAAGTTCGGGCAGCTGATCGAGTACGCCAACTTCGATCGGAACATTTACGATGAAGAATGGCAGGTAGAGAAGTTCGAGAGCGGATTGCATCCGGAAATTCGCAAGCTCATTCTGACGACGGCTACTCGTACGCTTCCGGAACTCATCAACCAGAGTCGTCAGGCCGAAGGGATCATTAACGAGGCCAAGAACTTGAACAAGCCACCAACACAATTCCACGGAGGAAACCGAGCGGGCAGATTCTTCAGGACGGCACCTGGTAGGGGTCGAGGCAGAGGTACGCCGTTGCAGGCGCGGTCTGGAAATTTTAAGAGGAACTTTACGGTGGGCCAATCGTCGACGGGACGTCAGGGTGCGACTGCTTGTGCTACGTGTGGAAAGAATCACTTTGGAGTCTGTCGCAAGAACAACAATGCATGCTTCAGATGCGGCCAGCAAGGTCACTTTGCTTACAAATGCCCCCAGAACGCTGATCAACAGCCTCCGCAAGCTCGGGTATTCACATTGGATGCAAATGAAGCGCAGAAGTTTCCCAACCTGATCAAAGGTAATGTCACTCTGAATGGTCACCCAATTTCTGTTATCTTTGATTCTGGAGCGTCTGGCTCTTTTATGGCAAAGCATACTGCATTGAGATTAGGCATCACCCCAACCCCGTTACCCTTTGAGTTACACATCAGCACACCTACGGGAGGATCGTGCACGGCATCAGAGATCTGCAGAGGTGTTACCTTGCAGTATGAAGGGAACACGTATACGGTTAACTTGGTGGTCCTGCCGGTATTCAACTTCGATGTGATTATCGGTATGGACTGGTTGACGGAAAACGGGATAACCTTGGATTGTCGAGCGGGGAAAGTCATCGTTCCTGCAAAGGATGGTAATTTTCAATCTTTCTCTTTCATTTCCTTATTACAAGTTAGAAAAGAGCTCCGCAAGGGAGCAGCAGGGTATCTTTTGTCGATCGAGGTTGAGACCTCGATTGACAAACAAATTCAGGATGTACCGGTAGTTAGAGAATTCGAGGAAGTATTCCCGGATGAAATACCTCGATTGCCTCCTCATAGGGAAATAGAATTTTCGATCGAACTTGTTCCTGGAGTTGGACCAATCTCCATTGCCCCGTATCGCATGGCGCCGTTGGAACTGCGCGAGTTGAAGAAGCAGATAGAAGAACTTTTGGCTAAGGAATTCATCAGACCGAGTACTTCTCCATGGGGTGCTCCAGCTATCTTGATTAAGAAGAAGGATGGAAGCTTACGTCTGTGTGTAGACTACCGCCAGCTGAACAAAGTCACGGTGAAGAATAAGTATCCGCTACCGAGGATCGACGATTTGATGGACCAGCTGAGAGGAGCCAGAGTCTTCTCCAAGATAGATTTACGATCGGGATACCATCAGATCCGGGTCAAACCGGAGGATATTCCGAAAACCGCTTTTAGGACTCGTTATGGGCACTATGAATATCAGGTGATCCCATTCGGACTTACGAATGCTCCAGCGGTATTCATGGACTACATGAACCGCATCTTCCGCCCGTTTCTTGATCAGTTCGTTATTGTGTTTATCGACGATATCCTGATTTACTCGGCTAATGAAGAGCTGCACGCGGAACATCTGAGGATTGTCTTGCAAGTCTTGAAGGAGAAGCAGTTGTACGCGAAATGGTCGAAGTGTGAGTTTTGGCTTAAAGAGGTCCAGTTTCTGGGCCATGTCATCTCATCCGAAGGTATCGCGGTGGACCCCAGCAAAGTCGAAGCTGTCATGAATTGGGAACGACCCAAGACGGTTACTGAAGTAAGAAGTTTCTTAGGTCTGGCCGGATATTATCGAAGGTTCATCCAGAATTTCTCTCAAATAGTGCAACCTCTTACTCGTCTCACTCGGAAGGATAAGCCTTTTGAGTGGACTGAAGCATGTGAAGAATGTTTCTTGGAGCTAAAGAGCAGATTGACGAGTGCTCCAGTACTCACGATTCCGGATCCTACTCGAAAGTTCGAAGTTTACTGCGATGCGTCGCTGAAAGGACTTGGATGCGTGTTGATGCAGGACCGTATGGCAGTAGCTTATGCATCTCGACAACTGAAGCCTCACGAAGAAAATTATCCTACGCACGATTTGGAGTTAGCAGCTATAGTGTTCGCACTTAAAATCTGGAGGCACCACTTGTATGGTTCGCAGTTTGACGTGTTCAGCGATCATAAGAGTTTGAAGTACTTGTTCGACCAGAAGGAGCTGAATATGCGACAACGTCGGTGGATGGAATTTCTGAAGGACTACGATTTTGAACTTAAATACCACCCAGGAAAGGCAAACGTGGTAGCCGACGCTCTGAGCAGGAAGACTCTACACACTGCAACTCTGATGATGGAAGAATTGAAGTTGTTTGAGGCCTTTCGAGACTTGAACTTATCGGTAGACGAGAGAGGAAGTAGCATAAGACTGGGAAATATAAAGGTGGAGAATGAATTGATCAGTAGAATTAAGGAGGCTCAGAAGGATGAAGAGTTAGTCCGCAAATTGGTTGGTAACCAAGAGGTAGTAAAGGATGAGAATGGTGTCTGGAGGTTTCAAGGACGGCTGGTTGTGCCGAATGAAGAGTTGAAACAAGAAGTTTTGCAGGAAGCTCATAAGGGAAAGTACGCAGTTCATCCTGGATCCACGAAGATGTACCACGATTTGAAGACCTCGTTTTGGTGGCCGGGTATGAAGCGTGATATTGCGGAGTATGTATCTCGATGCTTAACTTGTCAGAAGGTGAAGTACGAACATCAGAAACCGTCGGGACTCCTTCAACCTTTGGAGATTCCCGAATGGAAGTGGGATAGTATTTCGATGGATTTTGTAGTTGGACTTCCTCGGACGCGAGAAGGATATGATTCTATCTGGGTGATTGTCGATCGTTTAACGAAGTCAGCTCATTTCTTGCGTGTTAGAACCACTTATGATACAGAAAGGCTTGCTAGAATCTATCTGCAGGAGATTGTGAAGCTGCACGGAGTTCCTACGAGTATTGTCAGTGATCGTGATCCCAAGTTTACATCTAAGTTTTGGGAATCCTTTCAAAGAGCGTTAGGGACCCAACTGAGGTTGAGTACTGCTTATCATCCGCAGACCGATGGACAGACGGAACGCACCATCCAAGCTTTAGAGGACATGTTGCGAGCATGTGTTTTGGAGTTAGGAGGCAGCTGGGATAGTTATCTTTCTTTGATTGAGTTCGCTTACAACAACAGTTACCACTCCAGCATTCAGATGGCACCGTATGAAGCTTTGTATGGGAGAAAATGCAGATCCCCTTTATGTTGGACGGAAGTGGGTGAGCGAAGTATGTTAGGACCCGATCTAATCCAAGAAACATCCGAACAAGTAAAGAAGATTCGGGAGAATATGCAGCGGGCTCAGGCCAGACAGAAGAGTTATTACGACAAGCGTCATAAGCCTCTATCTTTCGAAGTCGGAGACCATGTATTCTTGAGAATCACTCCTACATCGGGACTCGGAAGGAGAATGGGAGTTAAGAAGTTAAGTCCACGGTACTTAGGACCGTATCTGATTATGGACCGGATTGGAGAGTCTGCATATCGGTTGGCCTTACCACCCAATCTGTCAGGAATTCACAATGTATTTCATGTGTCGCAGCTACGGAGGTACCTCTCTGATCCATCTCACGTGTTACACCCAGAAGAAGTGGAACTAAAGGAAGATCTGACGTATCAAGTGCAACCGTTCCAAATTCTTGAAAGATCCGTCAAACGACTCCGTTCTAAAGAGATTCCGTTGGTGAAGGGATTATGGAACAACAGATCGGCAGCTGAAGCCACTTGGGAACGCGAGGACGACGTTCAGAAACGCTATCCAGAACTGTTTAGCTCTTAAGTAAGTTTAATTTTGCGGACAAAATTCCTATTTGGTGGGGAGAGTGTAACATCCCGCATAATTAGTAGAATACCTAAGTACTATATGCTATATGTACATGTGTAAAATTCGGGTTTATGTGTTATGTGTTATGGCTTGTGAATTGTTTGATTTTTATTCCTCGGATAAGACTAAGGTAATTAATTAAATTAAATCATAGGAAGGTGTATATGTAGGCATATGAATTTATTAAAATCATATAAGTAATGTGAGTATGTGTTATAGGACCCTAGTGTTCATTGGACTTTGGTAGAGGGCTAGTGTGTGTGAGTGGACTTGTGTGAATGGATCCTTTTGTGTGTGTGGCCAATGGCCCAAGGATGGCTCTTGGATCAAGCTAATTCAGCCCAAGGTTGTGTCCAACCTTATCCTCCCTAAGCCTTGTCCAACCAAGGTGTCTTGTGCATCAAGTAACTCTCACATGGTAAAGGTATTTCCCACTCACTTATGCGCACATAGGAGAGTAATTAGGACCTTGTAAATCTGCCATTTTTCCTTGATTAAACCGCCACCTCACCTTGATTATGCATAACTTGATTTTAATTTATTGCATGGTAGTCACATGTGCCTTTAAGCATGATATTAGGCTGTATTTTTCTGCATTTGGGCGCACATGGGGGGAGGGAGTCATGGATCAGATTTTGTGTCACCAAAATTGCATAACTTGTTGACTTGGATAACCACTTACACCCTCCATCATTAGACTGCATTGTGCAGATTTTGTTGCAAGCTTTTGCAGCCCTCTTGAGTCAAATCTCTTCCTCCTTCCACATGCATCATGAGACTGCATTCTCACCATTTTTGTGCAGAGGTCAGCTGCATGAATCTGAATCCTTGGCTGCCACAAAGCCCTCTAGCTTGTGGACTTAGTGAACCTCCCTCACCCTCATCATTGTGCGCATGGTTTGACCATTTATGCAGAAATTTTCTGCACAAGGACAGCCCTATTTGAGTGTGTGGACTGTCACAAATCTGCACCTCTTTTTCCCCTCATCATTTGCGCACCAAGGGCTGCATAAGTGCAGATTTTTGGCTGCCACAAGTTCAATTGCTTGTTGACTTAGCACAGCCCTTGCATGTGCTCATCTCCCACTCCTCTTTATGCGCAAACCTTGGTCATTTATGCAGAAAATATTCTGACTTTGGACAGCCCTTAAAT
The DNA here is from genome assembly GCA_032173675.1 of Gastrolobium villosum. Classification (NCBI taxonomy): domain Eukaryota; kingdom Viridiplantae; phylum Streptophyta; class Magnoliopsida; order Fabales; family Fabaceae; genus Gastrolobium; species Gastrolobium villosum. The sequence goes on along the minus strand of JAVKPL010000012.1, from coordinate 135,844 downwards.
CTGAACAAATCCCCTCACCCTTTTGCATGTAAGTAGAGTAATTTAGAAGCCAAAACCTTGCTTGTTTCAGCCTTTTATGCAGCCCCATCATCTCACAAAAATCTGAATATTTCATGATAGTTAATCATAGCATTCTTTCCTCACTTTCTCTATATATATGCGCATGGAGAGGGGGCTGCCTTCATGTGCAAGTGCAGCCAACTCCTCTCCAACTTCTCTTCTCCTCACTCCCTCACTCCCTCACTCCCAAAACCGAACCTCAAGCCTCCTTGGAGCTAGAAGACTTTGCTTAAGACAACTCCTTCCTTCCCTCACCCCAACCATACACCAAGCTAGTGCTAACCTCGTTCCTCATCCTTGTTGCGCATAGATCACATAGGAAGCTAGGACTTGTCGTGAAGTAGAACTAGAAGGTGGTGTGCTACAAGAGGTAGGCTCTAAACTTTGAACTCCTTCTTTGTGTAGCCATGTTTGTATGCTTAAATGTCTCTTTGAGTATGTGTGGTTTTGGGATTCAAGTATGAGCATGGTAAATGGAGCTATTGCATGGTGAATTGTATGCTTAAAAATGCTTAAGATATGCCACTGTTTTCTTATGTATGTGCCACTGTTTTGGTAGATAAAATGCCACTGTTTCGGTCCCTCAAAATCACATTTTATGCCACTGTTTTGAAGATGTATGCCCACTGTTTCGGTTCATCAAAATCACCTAAAATGCCACTGTTTCTGCACCTAAAGTGCCACTGTTTCTGCACAATAAAAGCCACTGTTTCTGCACAATTGAAGCCACTGTTTCTGCACAATAAAAGCCACTGTTTCTGCACTTAAAAGCCACTGTTTCTGCACATTTTAAGCCACTGTTTCTGCACATTTTAAGCCACTGTTTCTGCACATTTTAAGCCACTGTTTCTGCCCATTACATGCCACTGTTTCTGCACATATTGTCACTGTTTTAGTGCCCTTAAGCCACTGTTTTCATGCATGAAATACCACTGTTTTTACTCATAAAATGCCACTGTTTCCATGCTTAAAATGCCACTGTTTTAGCCATGTAATGCCACTGTTTTCATGCTTAAAATGCCACTGTTTTAGCCATGTAATGCCACTGTTTTCATGCTTAAAATGCCACTGTTTTTATGCATAAAAGATCACTGTTTTAAGCCATCGTATGCCACTGTATTATGCATAATGTGCCACTGTTTTATGTGCACAAATGCCACTGTTTTATGTGCACAAATGCCACTGTTTTATGTGCACAAATGCCACTGTTTTATGTGCACAAATGCCACTGTTTTATGTGCACAAATGCCACTGTTTTATGTGCACAAATGTACCACTGTTTGAGTCATTCCATGCCACTGTTTATACATAAAAATGCCACTGTTTTACCCCTCAAAGGCCACTGTTTGTATAAAATACCACTGTTTTGGAAGTTCAAAGTGCCACTGTTTCTGTTTTAAAAATGCCACTGTTTCTGTTTTAAAAACGCCACTGTTTCTGTTTTGAAAACGTTTAAAACGTCACTGTTTTGGCTGCTGTAAGCACTGCTGTATGCTCACTGTTTGGCTGCTGTATGTCCACTGTTTTGCTGCTGTAAACACTGCTGTATGCTCACTGTTTTGCTGCTGTATGTCCACTGTTTTGGCTGCTGTAAGCACTGCTGTATGCTCACTGTTTTGCTGCTGTATGTCCACTGTTTTGCTGCTGTAAACACTGCTGTATGCTCACTGTTTTGCTGCTGTATGCTCACTGTTTTGCTGCTGTAAATAGCCACTGTAAATGATTAGTTTTAATTGATTTAGGTGCGCTTAAGAAGTGAGAATATTTCGCTGCCGTTGGTAATATTTAAGGAAAGCTAAGGTAAGTGTCAGGCGATGATGCCTAATGTAACTATTGACTACTGGTATAGAATTGTAACATGATGCTCCATATGCCGTAAAAATATTATGTTCCATTATAATGAAAGGAAACTGCCAAAATGTGCCGTGATGGCTATATGACTATGAGGTAAGACGTTATGTGGCAGCATAACGCATATGAAAGGTATATAAGCATGCATCTTACATCCTACCGCATTTTTACGCTTTGTGTGTGAAAGCATAGCATGACATACATATATCATGATCATATAGGCCTTGTTCTAGAATAGTTATGTACAGGACCATGTGTTTGAGCAAGCATCATATAGGCATCCCCAAGGTACCGGGGTATGGGACACTTGGCATCAGTCCGCATAGGCCCACAGATGGAATCCACATGGAGCTCAGGTGCCAAGGGATATTTGATTCCACTGTGAAGTGCGCGCACGACGGTGCTAAAAGCGCAAAGGAAAGGCGTTATATACGCAATATATAAATATAATAAAAAGGAAAAGGAACAAGGATATGTTGAAGTGACTGTTTATGATTTTGTGCCTAGTTAATATTGTTATATTATTGGTTTTATTGCCACACTACTGGGATTATTCTCACCCCTTCGGGGCTGCTATTTTCCTAAATGGCAGGAGGACATAAGAGCACATGAAGACGTGATATTTTGCTGTGGATTACTGATGCGTGGATCATCAGTGTTGCTGTTTGTTTCAATGGATTACTGTATTAATGATTTATGTTTTGGAACTTTTGGATGACTGTAGTCTTCATCATGATTATGTTAGCTTGAACTTTTGTGAACAATGTCTATTTTGGAAAACCTTTATGAAAAGAATTTAAGTGTTGAAAATTTTTATACGGATTTGTATGCTGCTTTGTTAGCTCATGTGACGTAACGACTCTAATTCCGCTTAGCAAACGACTCTCTTGGATGCATACAAGGGAGGGCGTTACAATATTGTGAAATTAAAATTGATGGATTAGTAAAAATCTGTGATTTCTGGCCAAAATGGGCAAAAGGGCAAAATGGTAATTGACCAGCCGTGTATTCTGAGGCATAAATACTGAGTTAGAGAGTTCATATGACAAAAATAATGCTGGAAATGAAATCAGGGCGGAAAATTGAGTGAATAGGCAAATTTGGGAAAAATTGATGAATAGTGATTTTTTTAGTGTTAAATACTGTGGTGTGAGTGTACCGATAGGTGTGAAATTTTTATCAATATTTTGGAGAAATAAAAATATGTCATGGACTGGAAAAATATGTAGATTAAGAATTTATGATCGGAATTTTTATCGGGATTAAAGTTAGATCGCGTGTGGGACCCGTGTGACCGATGTCACTTAGCCTCCCACCCTTTTTCTCCTTTCCTTTCCTCCTTTTTCTCCTTCCCGTGCGCGCCCCCCTGCAAGTGAAGAACCCAAAACACCATTTCTTCATCTTCTTGCCATTTTCTCATTTCTTCACCAAATCTCTTGATTTTGGTGTTGAAATCTATTGTAAACAACCTTCTAGATCCATTGGTAACACTTACAAGCCTTGAATCCATCTCTTTGCTTCGTTTTTTTGGCCAAGACAGATCCGACCCATTGATGTTCTTGGAGTTTTGTTGGAGCTTTGGTCTTCCTTTGGCTTAGTGAAGCCTTGGTGGTGAGCATACACTTGATTTTGAGTATACTTGGGGTATTTTTGTGGTTGATTTTGTAGATCTAGGAATTTATGCTCTAAACCTTTAATTTTAGATGTGTGATGATAGAGAGCCCAAATGGAAAAATGCTATTAGATGAAAAGGCCTTAGAATCATGCTTGTAAGCTAGAAATGCTATGATAATTTTTGGTGAAAAAGTTAGGTTTTTAACTTAGGAAAATTTGAGGAATTTTCATGAAAATTGAGGTTTGGTGTAATTTGGATTTGATGATTGTTGTAGGGTGCCTCACACGGACGTGATTGTAAAAGGTTGATTAGGAGCATACGTTTGGAACGGATTGGCTAAGTGTTGAGGTAAACCCTTGGAACTTGGGTTTAATCCCTTGTGTGCTCCTCCACACCTAGTGGAAGGTAGTGGTTGGATTATGTGGTTATGGCATTGTGTGATTATGTGCTTGTATGCATATTGCTTGGATTGTATGAAAATTGTTTGGTCACTGTCCAGTTGACGTGTGGAGTTTGGACATCCGCTGGTTTCATTCTGTGTGAGAATGCCAGTCGGGTTTTGCCGTGGGGTCGACTCTGGGAGCGACACCAGGATGATCCAAACGTGGGACATCCGCCGGATAGGGCTCATGAGGAGTTCCGGTTGGGTTTTGCCATGGAGTCTTCTCAACCATGGGAGAGGTGCCAGGATTGTCTCGGGAGTTATATGATGGAGTCCTTGAACATAAATCCATGCGTGGATGTTCTCGGGTTGTCTCCAGTTGGTTGGTGATATTGTATTGCATGCATATTATATGATGTCATATTTACACATTTGAGTGAGCCATGGAGTGGAGAGAGCCTCTAGCTCCATTGGTTTACTGAGATATATTTGTATATCTCACCCCGTGTTTGGGGGACCACATTTCAGGTCACTATGAGCCGGGAGGAGCTTCGGGCAAGAAGCCCGCTTAGTGGACAGTGGATTTGCATGCGGTGCATTGGGATTGCATGACATTTTGGAGGAGGACTATGGATTGCACATAGCATGACATTAGTATTTTGAGACTTAGGTCATGAACATATTGCATGATGTTATTGCCATGCTTTTGTAGTGTTCATGATGGTGTACTAAGTCTTGTTTTTTGCTTATTATTCATGACATGGATAATTGTATATTTTGAGTGAGCATGGGACTTGTCCATTGCCACATTCATTACACTTGAAGTCTTGGTATTCATGTTGTAAAAATGGTCCATATTTGTATGTAAATGGCCATCAAATTAAGGACTTTGTAAATGATGCATGATTTAATGAAAATGCATGATGGAAGGGCCTAGAGCCTACATTAGGATGTGTTTAAGTGTTGTGTGGAGTACTAAGGTGTTTAGGATGGATTACACAACCCTTTTTGGGCTTAGAATGCTGTAATCTGTCACTTTTGCTGCATAGTAATCGATTACCCAAGCATGGTAATCGATTACCATGCAACAGGGGACGAAATTTGGCTACTGTCTTCACTGGTAATCGATTACTGAGGCTTGGTAATCGATTACCATGTGAGGTAATCGATTACCCAAGGTTGGTAATCGATTACCAGAACAGAGGAGGTGAAATTTTAGCTACTGCCTCATTTTTGACAGGTGGTAATCGATTACCACCCACTGGTAATCGATTACCACAGTGTAATTTTCGAAAATTCAGGTTTTTCTAGACTAAAAGAAAGGGGCTTAACTTGATGGGTAGAACTCCAAATGGTACGTGGTTTGAAACCACGCGTAGCTAACGTAAAGGACTATAACGTGGTAAAACGTGAGAGTAAGATGGTGAGTTTAAATGAATTGAATAAAAAGAAAGATTAGTGATGTTAGTAAAATGTATGATTCCGCGAACTGCATTTACAATTATAGTGTTGTTTTAATGGATTACGGAAAAAGATATTGTTATGAAAAGGAATATGATAAAAGAAAAAAGTTGCCCGTAATTTAATTAATCCAATTACTGTGATTGTAACTGCGCTTAATATCATAATCAATGTTAACAATACCGGTGTACAACGGGCTGTTACACATATACATATATATATGGGTTTAACGGATGTATAGTGGCTGCACCTAAGGATTAGTGCAGTCATATAAAATTTCATCGATTTATATTGTGAAAGCATTATATATAAGGAATTAAAACCATATAAAGGTGAAAATAAATATAAAGAATTAAATACGAAAAATCATAACCATACAAATGTGGAAATAAATATAATATTTTTTTTTCTACAATTAATTTTGAACGCGAATTTCTTTTATCCCACCCAAAAGAGTAACTCTCTTATTTTCAATAATAATTATCAAAATAACAAAATTCAACTCCTAAGGCCATAAGCACGCTTTTATATACTAATTATAAATTGATCCAAAATTCTAAATCTAAAATAAGAAAATTTTCTAAAATAAATATAATGATAATTAACTTCTAAAAATAAATGAATAATCACATTTAAGTCATTCAACACACAAAAGTGTTGTTTTCCTTTTCTTGCCAAACAAATCACAATGATGTCTGCTGTTTCATTTGAACTTGAATCTGATCGCAATTTCTTATATTTCAAATTATTGTTTCCTTTAATAATTGGGCCAAACTTATTAGGCCACAATTTTGTTTGACTTCAAGCTTCTTGAATAAATAGTTAAGTAAGGTACAATGAGCAAACTGTAAGTGCATTAGAATTACTTAAATTTAGAGCCATATAAAAAATTATACTTTTACATTAAATCACTTTCCATTAATAGCCATGTTTATTATTATATTTACCGAAATCCAATCATATTTAATTTTGTTTCCATCAACATTATTAATAAATCAAATTTAAAGGAATTTTTATTAGGTGAATTGATTATATGAAGTGTAATATCCCAGGGAAATAATAGTAATTTATAATACAATAAATTAATAATAGTAATAAATTATAAATTAGTAGTAGTAATAATAATGTGTAATAAATTGTGATTGTTTGAATTATTAATTGATTGGTCATTTATGCATTAATATTTGATTGGTGATGTTTGATTAGTAATTTGATTAGATATGATGAGTCATCATTGAGTCAATAATGTTTCGATAATGAATTAGTGATATTAAGAATAAAAAAAATGCATAAAGCCAATATCCGAGCCAGATACATCAATGAAGAATAAGGAAATAAATGTACGAAATTCATATCTGAGCCCAAAACTTCAGCTATATATAGAGGCCTAGCCTAACAAACCAATTCACTTCTCAACATTTCTCCTCTACTATTCTTCTCCTCTGCTACTCAATCTCTTCTCACTTCAAAAATTTATTTTATATTCGTTTAGTTACAAATCGGTTCTCTACCCCAAATTATTCTCTTTCTTCTAGAGGTTAGCGAAAACGGAGACCAGGTAATCCTAATCTCTAGAGAGTTATAGGTTATATTTATATGTAATTTGATAGATGTAATCCTAATCCTTAAGAAATCTTATGATTTTTTCATATGTTATATGTAAACTTTAGGGTATTTACATTATTTCTTCTTCTTTTAACTTTAGAAATTAATAGGATAAATTATTATTTTGGTATCAATAATTGAATTAAATTTATTTATTTAAGTTAATTTTAGTGAGTGGTAGCTGGCTAGCAGCCATGAAATCTGGACTTAGTGGTGCACCATATTATCCTTCCACCACCCAGCTCATATCTTAATTATTCAAGTCATTAACAAGTGGAATCGCTACTTGTTAATTCAAGAAAAAATCACATAATTTTTTAATTCAATCTATCAAAGCTACACACACAAAATAAAAATTAGACTAACATATATATATATATATATATATATATATATATATATATATATGGAAAAACATAAATGCTACACACACAAATTTCCTTATATTTATTTATTCATCTTTGATGGTATGATTCCCCTATCCATCTTTGTACGGTTATGATATATATATATATATATATATATATATATATATATATATGGGTTTAGCGGATGCACATAAGGATTAGTGCAGTCATATAAAGTTACGTCGATTTATAGTGTGAAAGCATTATATATAGGGAATTAAAACCATATAAAGGTGAAAATAAATATAAAGCATTAAATATGAGAAATCATAATCATACAAATGTGGAAATAAATATAATATTTTTATTTCCTACAAATAATTTTGAACGCGAATTTATTTTATCCCACCCAAAAGAGTAACTCTCTTATATTCATTTATAATTATCAAAATAACAAAATTCAACTCCTAAGGCCATAAGCACTGCTTTTATATACTAATTATAAATCGATCCAAAATACTAAATCTAAAATAAGAAAATTTTCTAAAATAAATATAATGATAATTAACTTCTAAAAATAAATGAATAATCACAATTAAGTCATTCAAAACACAAATGAGTTGTTTTCCTTTTCTTGCCAAACAAATCACAATCATGTCTGCTGCTTCATTTGAACTTGAATTTTATCGCAATTTGTTATATTTCAAATTATTGCTTCTTTTAATAATTGGGCCAAACTTATTAGGCCACAATTTTGTTTGACTTCAAGCTTCTTGAATAAATGGTTAAGTAGGGTACAGTGAGCTAACTATAAGTGCATTAGAATTACTTAAATTTAGAACCATATAAAAAATTATACTTTTACATTAAATCACTTTCCATCAATAGCCACATTTATTATTATATTTACTGGGATCCAATCATATTTAATTTTGTTTCCATGATCATTATTAATAAATCAAATTTAAAGGATATTTTATTATGTGAATTGATTATATGAAGTGTAATATCCTGGGAAAATAATAGTAATTTATAATATAATAAATTAATAATAGTAATAAATTTAAATTAATATTAGTAATAATAATGTGTAATAAATTGTGATTGTTTGAATTATTAATTGATTGGTCATTTATGCATTAATGTTTGATTGGTGATGTTTGATTAGTAATTTGACTAGATATGATGAGTCATTATTGAGTCAATAATGAGTCAATAATGAATTAGCGATATTAAGAATAAAAAATGTATAAAGCCAATATCTGAACCAGATACATCAATGAAAAATAAGGAAATAAATTCACGAAACTCATATCCAAGCCCAAAACTTCAACTATAAATAGAGGCCTAGCCTAACCAAACCAATTCACTTCTCAACATTTCTCCTCTACTCTTGTCCTCCTCTGCTTCTCTATCTCTTCTTACATCCCTAGTTGTACCATTTTGGCATTCCTAATCCCATTGTGGCCGCAACTTTGAGAGAATTATTTGAATAATATATTTGCACTCTTCTCTTCGTTTTGCAACCCCCACATTCCTATATCAAGGTATCTTCTCGTCTCCTAAGATTCTATCTTCTTCTCCTCCTTCATTACCTACCAATATGTATGATATGTTGATATCCATTTTGATGCCATTTTAGCGTTTTTATTTACTTGAGCTGCATTTGATCATGCATATAAGATATCTATCTTGTTCTTTCTTTCTATAATCTTTTTTTTTGTCCATGCACGCTAAAATATGAACACAGTTGATTGTTTTATTGGATAAAGAATCGATCTTTTTAGCTTCTGACATGTTGTTTATGGCTAAAAGGTGGTAGGTGCACGTGAAGGCTCGATTGTAGGCTTTTATGTTATTGCTTGATTCTCTTTTGCCTTACAACTAATCTTACAAGATTCAATTAATCATGTGTGACGTTATGTCTGGATCTGTTGACCGAACCATGAAACTTGGTAAGTCTAATTACTTGAATTTCATATCTCAGAACTTTCCTCTGCATCCTTTGTGGTTCTTTGTTTGTATTTACTTATATTCTTTGCATTCACTATGAAATCTTTATCAATTCTATATGGTTACATTCGTACTAGCTAAAATGTGGAATGTTATGCCATAACAATTTTGCATGCTTTTTAACATGCGATGACGAGAAAAGTGGAAAATAGAGGAAACTAAAATTAGTTTATCATTTCAAACAAGCATTTTCTATTCAGAATGCGTTCGATGACTAACAAACAAGCATTTTCTATTCAGAATGTTTTTTTTTTGGTGTTGGGAGTTTTTGACTATGTGAGTCCATGAAAGTCCACTTCATAAATTGTAGTCAAGCCAAACATAATATGACAAAGGGTAAAGTGTATGTCATTTTAAAGTATGTAAAGTTGTGTCATTTCAAGAGAGAGAAAGAGATACATAAAGGAGGAGAGAGAGTTGACAAAAAAATGAAAGTGTGAGTCTCACCTCTTTCTGAGAGTGAAAGGATGTGTCATTTAAAAGGATAAATATTTTTTCCTATTACAAATTCACAAAACATCCGACATTACGAACCATGCTCAATTGCTCATAATACTATTTTGTCTTAGTTGAAGCTTATTACTGTTTTGTGAAAATTAGAGAATCACTAAAGCCACAACCCCATTTGTATTTATGCAGATTACAGAACAATAATAGTTTCATCTAGTTAAACTTATCAGATTAAAATATCTTTTTCTTATTCATATTCAATCAAATCTTGTGAAAACCACTAATACAGGTTTTTTAAAGTAATTTTATTTATTTGAATCATTTAACAAAATTAATTTTGCTATTAAGCTCTTCCAAATGTGTCCTTCGATTATAAAGGTTGAACACAGTTTCAATTATCGGGTTCAAACGTTGAGTGTTTTCAACATTTCTCTAATTAAGAGTTTTTTTCTTTTCTTTTTTCTTTTTCTGTTTTTTATTTTTTTCTTCTGTGGTTATTAGATGATGAGGGAACCATTAAAGAAATATGTGAATAGTTAACGGGGTTTGAAATTTTTTTAACGGATATGCTTAGTTGTAAACATTACATAGTTCTGGGAGGTTAATTGCACCAATTAAAAATAGAATGTGCTCTTTTGAAAAGTGACCAAAGTACAAGAGGGTAATACGTAGTTTAGCCTAATAAATTTGACAAAATCATTAGATGACGTTATAATTTATTTTACAGTAATAATATATTAAAGTTAAACTACTTTCTTATTATTCTCACTTCATTTATTCAAAGTAACTTAAAGTTTATACTTAATATCAGCATTTGATTTAATATTTGGGTTTTATAATTCTCATGTTGAAGGAGAATTGAAATCTTATGTTATAGAGATAAAAAACATATGGGACCCATGTGTTAGAAAAAATTATATGTAGGACCCATGTCAGCACGGAAATCGAAGAGTATGTAGGAAAATTTTAATTCTCATGTTGAATGAGAATTATAAAACCTTAATATTTATGGTAAATGATGTTTTGGCCCATTGTCCATGCCTTTTTTTCATATTAATTACCCATGCCTCATTTATGTTGAATGCTTCTATTCCACTCCTTTCATTGACTTTAGCGACGATTCCGCCCCAGCTCAACAAAGAGTTACTTATCTACATTTATCTAAATGTGTCCTGCAAATCAAATTAACAAATTATTTGGCGTACACTCTTAAATAAAAGTTTTTTTTAAAGAGGATAAAAACTATCATTGAACTTGGATTTACGACTATTATTAGTATGGAATTACATTTTTTTTCTTGGGTGAAAATTAGGGTCAGGGCTGAGCCAACACAAAGCTATCATTTTGTTCATCTTTAACTTAAAAAATTTAATTAGCGCATGTCATAAATATGACTTAATAAATTTAACAAGCTCATCTATCAAGAAGTTCTTATACTAGTTTTAGAGGAGAAGATTATGCTTGCCACCAACTAAGTTTACAACTTCTCATCACTTTTTATAATCATTAGATAATGATAACTAAAACATGATGAAAATAAAAAGTAAGAGAGAGTGGCAAAGATCATGGAAGAAGGAGAACAAAATTTGTATCAAATGATAAATGTTGATTTGATTTCATCCTGTGGTTATAAAAAAGTGGAAAGAATTGATAAACTTAATTGGTGGTAAATATATATAACTCTCCCTTTCAGAAATGCATTCATTTTTAGGGATATTCCAACAAAAGATTAATTTTACACTAATTTTTGCAAATTAAAAAAAGATAAATAATTTTTTTAATATGTCAATTTATATTTTTTCAGATAAAATGAATTTTTATATTTTTATAAATAATACAATAATTGGTAACAAAAATTAAATTCTTCAACTAATACCACATCAAATATTTAAAAACTTTTTCAAGAAGTCCATGTAGCTAATGACTCTTCAACTTCCGTTGCCGAAAAGACAGGATAGCAGCACTTTCTTCGTCCTTCTCTAATCCCACGGAAGAGAAAAAGAAATGAAAAATATGCAAATCATGCACTAAATCATGCATCATGCATGCACAAATGAAAAATATGCACAAAAAGTGAAAGAAAAAGAAAAAGAGAAAATGAATGGATTTAATTAAATATTCAAGAGATTTATCAAATACTTTTCGAAGCGTCGTTATTGTTCATATAATTATCGAGGTCGGTGTTCTTTTTAAAATTACAAATTAAGTAATAATATCTATAAATTAAGTAATAAAAATTTATAATTTTTATAAACTCGTAATATTTTTATGAAATTTAAAAATTTACGAGTTTATAATTTTTATTATATAATTTACAATATTAACATAAAATATGTACTTTAAAAAAAAAAAAGTGCTTACTTTTATCTCAAGATGAGATCTATGTCAATTTGTATTCTCTTTTTCTTTTTGGTTTAAGCTGTCCAACGCTACAGAACCAATAATTATATTATCGTCATATCCACTATTTGTATACTTCCAATAAACGCAGCCTTCGACAGTGGACTACCCAAAAGAAAGTTTTTGAGAAAAGGCACTTTTATTTATGTCACAAGTCATCAAACGCAACACTTGGGGTAGGAATGTCTTCCAATAGATAGGACATGAAGAATTCACATACGTAAGTGGTTAGTTACGGTAATTTGATAAATAATTATTCTGTTCAATATTTCATTCATGCTGTATCTACGTAGTTAATTTAAAAATTATTAATAAAAAAATATCTATCTTCAGAAAAAAGGAGGGATTGACATAAAAAAAAAGGGCATAAAAATGAAATAAAATGTTTCATTAATTTATATAAAAAGTACCAGTAAATAAATAATGAGTCTGAAAAATATTAAATTTTTCCCTTGATTAGGGTGCTTCAATTCCATCTTTCATACCATTTTTTAATTACTTGTTTTATTTAGCACGAACTTAAGTCTTTGACGAATTTGATGTTGATATTGAATGTTTGGTACTCTAAGGGTCTGTTTGATGTGATGTATTTTATAGTATAAACTTATACTATACATTATGACATTTTCAGTTGTTTGGTGTGATCATCGTATAATATAAGCTTATACAGCAGGATCCCCTTATACATCAAAATGATGTATAACTTAATAAAACCTAGGAATGGTGAATTTGGCATGATAAGGGATTGATGTATTAATATTGCTTACAAGTTACAAGTACTATTACCAAGAACTAATATATCATTTCAATATTTATGTATTAAAATAATTTTTTTTAATATATAAAATTTTAAAATATTGAAGGATATTATTTTATACAATACCATACCAAATGCTGGATAATATTAAAATTTAATCAGCTCTTATACAATCAGGTCTTATATTATCGTGTCTTATACTATCCGACCTTATCCTATATTATACACCAAACATGCCCTAAGTGTCTATATTTTGTTGTTGTTGGATAAGAGTCCATCTTTTTTCTTTTTCTTTTCTTCTCTGTTTAGGTGCTCGCACATTTAATTAACTGAAAGAAATATCAATAAAACGATTATCGCATGTTAACAATTTGGTAAATGTTCATAAACCCTCACATGCTCATTGTTGTCAAAAACTAGTGTAAAAACTTACGTTTTTATGATTTTACTAGAGTGGTGTGTGTTAAAACTCAAGTAAAAACTGTCATTGGTAAAAACTAGTATGAACGTCGCTTAAAAACGTAAAAACGGTAAAAACTTACATTTTTATCGTTTTTACTTAAAACTAAAAATTTAATAAAAAAAAGATTTACAAAAAAAATTAAAAACAAAACCTAATTTTTGTTTTCTCCGAATCATATTCAGAGTATCTTTTTGTTAAGATGTATGTTTTTTATAATTATGTCTTATAAAACTGCAATTCTATTATAAGTTATGCTATGAGAATCATTTTGTGTTTTTGGATCATTGTATGCAATGTAAGAAGTGAAATTATATCCTAATGAGCGATGATCCAAAATCTGCAGAGTGTATAAAATAGCTAGAGCAGATTGATTATCCATTATTTGTTAATTATCACTTGTTATCCATTACTTGTTAATTATCACTGTTTATAATTTTGATACTTGGTTATGAAAAATAATTTTCCTTTTTAGATAGATAAGTGACTCAACACACATGTTTATTATATGATATTTTTTTTTACATGCATAAATATAATTTTGTATCTTGACCTTAAATGGTAGAAAGTAGAAACTTTACGTTTCGTGTCGTTTCTACGTTTTACGTTTTTACCACCCCTCTCCGTTTCTACGTAGAAACTCGACTTTGACAACATTGCACCTGATATTGCTTTGAATCATTTGTAATTTTGTGCATTTCTTTAAGAAAAAAGTATCCAATATTACTTTAGACAATTTTAACTAATATTCACCAAAATAACGTCATTTTGGAGTTGAAAATTAAAAAAATTAGAATGATAAAAATTATTATAACCCTATAATAAATTTAAATCACAAACACACCATAATTTTTATCTCAAAATAATGTCGTTTCAATGAATATTAGACAAAGTTATTAAAGTAACTTTAGAAAAAATGAATTTTTTTTTAATTACTTAACCCTTGTGGTTTTTTTTTTTTTTTTTGTAAGCAACCCTTGTGGTTTTTCTATCAACACCCCCTCCTTAAGACTATTAGAAAATTAATTAAGTACTCTTCTTAGAAAAAGAAATAAAGTAATAAAGAAAAAAATATATGAAAACTTGTAACACTTATATATTATCAAATGTGTTATGTGTCTTTTCACCAAAAAAAATTGTGTTACGTGTCTTATTACCAAAATAAAAATGTGTTACGTGTCTAAATAAAAAAATGTATAAAAAGATATAATAAGAACAAAAAAATTAGAAGAAAAATAAAATAAAATTATATTAAAAATCACAACAGTGACAAAAAAAGACTAAAGTTAAAAGTCAAAACAGTGACTACAAGATAAATCACAGCTCCTTCATAGATGGAGAAGGATGGAACTTACAATTCCTCCTTGACCACTTTGATGAGAACATAGTGAATCAGATTTTGGCCATCCCTTCCCTGGATGGGGAAGCAGGTGAAGATTCCCTGGTTTGGAAAAACAGGTCACCAGGTCAGTCCATTGTGAAACTCGCCTACAGGAACCTGTCTTGCCCTACTCAAAATTCAAACAATGGGATCGAATATGGAGTTGGAAAGGTAAAGAAAGAGTCAAGCTGCTTATGTGGAAGATGCTCCATGAAAGAATGCTTACTAAAGAATATACCAGCAAATGGAGTGACTTATCTAACACTTGCATCTCGTGTCCTAATGAAGTGGAGACCAGTTTTCATGTTTTTAGAGATTGTCCTAAAGCAAGGACAGTCCGGTTAAATCAGCTTTTTCAACCTCTGCTGCTAGGCTTCTTTAGCTCTAGCTACTTTAAAGATTGGATTCTTATTAATTTGAACCAGGAGCTTAATCTTGGTAAAGACTGGAGAGACTTATTCTTCACAGCCTGCAATTACTTGTGGATTTGGAGAAACAAAGAGTTGCATGATGTGACTGCAATCCGCCCAACTGATCCTTCTAGTGTGCTTGCAACTTTGATAGACGAAATTAGTTGTTGTAAAAGTAGTAGTCGAGTTTCTCTTCATGCTACTTTAGATCCTCCTGATCGATCAAGTCAGATCTGGTCGGTTCCAGATCCGGGTGTTATTAAGTTGAATGTTGATGGTGCAGCAACAAATGTTAAAGCGGCGTGTGGAGGTCTCTTAAGAGATTGGAGTGGAAAATGGTTAAGTGGTTTTTCTGCATTTATTGGTTCCTGTTCCTCTTTGCAAGCTGAGCTCTGGGCCTTATTTCATGGTTTGGAATTTGCTTGGAGCTATGGTTGAAAGAGTATTATAGTTGAATCGGATTCTATTCAAGCTTTAAGTTTTCTTACCAATTCTGGTAATGAGACTCGAAAGCCTCCCTTGGTGGCTAAGATTCGAGCAGTTCTTAGTAGAGATTGGGTTGTCACTCTGAAGCATGTTCCTAGGTCCAGCAACTGTTGTGCAAATTGGATTGCAAAAAAAGCTTTGGAGGATTCTTTTAGTCGATCCACCTTTTTATCCCCTCATGGAGAGCTCATCAATCTTCTTGCTGCGGATTTACTAGATCCTGGTCTGCATACTTCGGGTTTCTAGCTGTTGTTTGCAGTCTTTTATGTTTTTTTTTCTGCATTTTTATCTGTTCTGTTTTAGTTTTTGTTTTTAGCTGTTTGTTGGTTCTGTTTTTTTTCCTGTTGTTTTGTTTTTTTGTGGGGTTTTGCCCCATGTATCTACCACAAAAAAAAAAGTTAAAATAGTCTAAACGGAAAAAATATTGAAGACAAAAAAATTAAGATAAAATAAAAAATAAAAAAATAGAACAAAAAGAAATCACAGTTATGAATTTCTAATATATTTGTTTTTTTTATATTTTTTTGTTTTTGATATATTTATTCTTTTTATTTAGACACGCTTGGTCTTTTTTATGTCTTTATTTTATTCTCTCTCTCTTTTTTTCATGAAAATTTTTAGTAGATGGGGTGGCATAAGGTTTAAAAAAATCGAGGAAAAAATCAGAATAAGATAAACCAAAAAGTGGAAAAAAAATAAAAAATAGAAAAAAGATCAAACATATCTAAATAAAAAATAAATAAAATAGATCAAGGACACAAAAAGAAAAAATAAAAAATAAAACTAAATATATTGGAAACTCATAAGTGATTTATTTTATTTTATTTTTTTATCTTAATTTTTCCTTCTAATTTTTTTGTCTTCAGTATATATATATATATTTTTTCATTTGGACTATTTTCATTTTTTTTACTATTTTTTCTTTTATCCTTTTATTAAGTGTTTTAATTTTTCATAATAATTGATCTTATTTTCTTTCTTTTTTTATCACTTTATTTTTTTCTTCTAATAAGGATAAAATAGGTATTTAGTTTATTTTTTAACAGTGATAAGGAGGGATGTGGATGAAAAAAATCACAGGTGATTAAATGATTAAAAAAAGTATAGAGATATAAATGATTAAAATTAATACCATAAGAGAGTTTTTGAATTTTTTCCAAAATAAAAATAAAAATGAATGGTTCAGTGTGATTTGGATTCAATTAAAAAAATATATAAAAAAAACAAAAGAAGCAAAATCTAATTAAAGTGGCTATGTTTAAGAATTTATTTGGACTTCTGTATTTTTTGAGTTTAAAATATGATTTAAATTGTCGAAAAAAAATTCTGCTAAATCTAATAGGGTTTTATAAGAGTTATATTGTAGGAAAAGTGATTGTGTAATGTTATAGAGATTTGTTTTGCGTGCCAGAGTTTTTTTTTTTTTGCTGCGTGCCCCACAAAATGTTGTGAGTGTAGGAAAATTTTTCTGGTCATGTTAAATGATAGATGATAAACCTAATCTAATATTATACTATTATTTTTTTCTTTTCTTGCTGGAATGAGGTGTGCATTAATAATTTAATATGACCACCGCTAAAAAGGGATAGGTTGGCACTGAGGCCCAATACCCTACGTGAGAGGCGTGAGTAAGTGACAAAATATGAAGTATGAACCTTATCAGGCCTAAAAACAAAGAGCCCCACACAACATACCCATAGTGAACGCTGTCATAGTAAGCCACACCAATGACAAAAAAATAAATAAAATGAACATGGGCCTGCTGATGCTACTGACACCTGAAGCCCACGAAACTATGAATGTGTTATAAAAAGGAATGGAAGATAAAATTTTATACAAGGTTTCAAAATGTTGTGTTTTGGGATTTGGATAAAAAAATCATAAAGGACTATTTTAACCAAAAAATTTAAGTTGATAGGTGGAAGACATATTAATAATTTGGGAAAATTTTACTTTCACCCATTGTGGTTTGTCTGTGTATCATTTAGCATCCTGTGGTTTAAAAATTATCATTTATATCCCTTGTGGTTGCACTGTATGTCATCTAACCCTCTGAATGACTAAAATACCCTCATAATACAAAATATCACAAATACCCTTAATAAACAAAATATTAAATTAAAATTAAAATATCAAAATTATCCCTAATTAAAATTAAAACCCTAATACCCCTTCATTTTATTTTTTATTTTTAAGTTAAGCCTTCTTATGATTATTTTCTTATTTTGTTAATGGATAGTTCATTTGAGGGTGTCATCTTGTAAAATAAGGATTAAGCAACAAGAGTCTTACCAAGAAATAATATGACAGACAAATAAAACGCTATTATAACAGTTTAAAGAACTAAACAAAAGCCTTCAATTCACGGGATGAATCATTTGCCCAAGCAACAAGACGTGTTCTCCACTTCACTGAATGTATTGGACCTTCACCAGAGTGCAAAACCTTTTTTTTTCATGGGATATTTTTATAATTAAAATAATACACAAGAGTACTAGTGAACAACTAAGAATTTACGGCTTTAAGTATTAGAAGAATCTGACAAACTTGGTCATGATAGCCGAACCACTTCTTTGAATTCAAATATAAATTCCCAGTTAAACCGCCAGCAACAAATCTCATAGAGGTGTTTCTTGCATGACCCGGGTCCAAAAGAAAATTAAATATTGTGAGTGATAAGGACTAAGGTAATAATTTCCAACAAGATACGAGTATTTTTTGATATTTTATATTACGAGAATATTTTAGTCATTTAGGGAGTTAAATGACACATAATGAAACCATAGTGGATGTAAGTGATAATTTCTCAACCACAATGTGCTAAATGATACACACACAAATCACAATGGGTGAAAGTGAAGTTTCCCTAATAATTTTATTTATATTTTTCTAATAAAAATTCAGAGCGTTTTAGGGTTGTGTTAATAAAAACACTAAACTCTTCAGAGCGTTTTAGGGTTGTGTTAATAAAAACACTAAACTCTTTTTCATTTTAAATTTTTGAATGTGTGTTAAAGGTGGCACTATCAATATCGAACTCACCAGACATTTGAATCAAGTGCGCAAACCCGCAGGGAAAAAATAAAATAAAATGATTTGTAGTCAATTAAATTGCAACCTGCAAAGATTGCAAAGCGTCAATGAATGACAGCCCAAAAGTTGTTCTTAATTAGGATGTAAGTTATTGTTGATGACTGCATGACTACACTTTTTGTTAGAAAATGATAAAACAAACAAAGTGGAGCATAAAAAAAAAATGGGTAAAGGATTTCTCCATAATCAATGGAGATAAGTTATCTCTAGTGAATCCTAAAATGTTATTTTGGGACGGAAATTAAGGTATTTTTATAATTATAATATATTACAAAATTATATTAGTCTTTGTCATTATAATTTTTTAATCTTATAACCCAAAATGACATCGTTTTAAGTTCATCGTGATAACTTTATATTCCGTGACGATATTTTTCCCTTAAAAGATTTTAGCCAAGTTTTTGAAAATGAGTTAATGATGCGTGGCTGTTTGGTGCGCATTTCACTTATCATTCCATAAACCTTTTCAAAATTCTCTTAAATAAAATATTGCGAAATGGACAACATACGGACGCATGCTTGGCTCACAAAACTTGAACTGGCGCAAACCAATCAACCAACCATATAAGAAAACAGTGTTTGGAAACGACTTGGGCCGACACATACATACAATATCTATTTTCTGAAGACCCATCGCCTGTTGTTTATTCGCTTTAACAATCCATTCTAAATACTCAATTGAGTGAAACTATTGGTGCATGAAATTGTTGGCTCGTGGCATTGTCACGACCACGTGGATAAGGAAAACTTACCTATGAAGAATAGTCCCTTTATTTTCAGTTTCCTTAACCTATTCCATTCGTAACTTCGTAGAATGTAATTTAGTACTTTGTGGCAGATCCAGATGCCACCAAGTAATTATAGTACCAGCCCCTTTTTTGGGGGAATCGGGGTCATCAAATAAACGATTTTTTTGTAGAAAAAAAAAAAGGAATTTCATGTCTTGTGACGTGTACCGCAGGGTGAGCATTTTTTTTTGGCCTGTGCTTGCACTTGCCGCGTCTAGAGGGATAAGGATAAGCAGCGGCGGAGTCAGTAAAATTATTTTTTTTGGGGTCAAAATAAGTACGGTTATATACACTGGCGTATCCAGGAATTTAATAAAAGGTGAGTATTTCCGCACCTGAAATGTAAAAAAATGGGATCTAACTTTTGTGGTTTTCATTATCAATAATAACTACTTTATCTTTAGGTTGAAATTTGAATCCAGGCTGTGACAAAAGAGGAAGGAAGTAAACAGCAAATAAATTGGCCGACACAAAGGTATGGAAAATTCCTTTAGCCTCAATGGCTCTGATAAAACAAGACAAGTCATTGAAGTCTTGAAGAAAGATGTAGAAAGTTGTAAACTTGTAGCAAAGGAAAGAAAAGTCCAATTAAGTAGCAAAAGTTTAGAATATTATATTATATAGAAGAAAAAATCGATAGGTGAAGTCTATATATAGGTGTATGTTGTAGTTTGATATGTGTGTAAGTGAGATTAAGAATTAGAAAAGAATAGAAAAAAAAAGAGATAAGAAAACCACAAAGTGCTGTAGCACTTAAATTAGAAAATAATGAGATAACTGTATGATAAGAAAGTGAGAAATTGAAGGAATGAAATTTTTAAGTAAAGAGTATTTTAGTATTTTTATATCAAAATTTAAGGGGAGCACTTCTCTCCCTTACCCGTGTCCGCTTTTGGTTATATAGCTACATTCAAAATGTGATCAATTTTAAAAAAATTTGAAATATGATTTGTTACATTTATTTAACTACGTTTGATTAAATTAGTCAAGCTCCAGCTCACACCAATATGGTTCCGCCACTAACGATAAGTCACCTAGACGAAACCAGTTTGGAGTTTGGAATTGGAAGTGAAGTTAAAAATAAATAATGATCATAAGACTAAAAAGTTGCTTACAAGTTTTACTAGCTAAAGGATTTCGTTTTATATATTAAATCTCTAGTGCACTTCTTTATGTAAGAGGTTTTTGGATTTGATGGAATCATATTGTATATGTCGAATTTTTTTTTTTTTTTTTTGATTTACTATGTATTGATATTAATTTTTTTTATTAAACATGGAGGATGATGAGAATTTAGCTAATAATTACTTAATTACAAAAACCTTAACATTATGGAAATAATTAATTCAACTTAAAAAATTTAGTTGTTAAATAAAAATTATAAAATAATTTGATGGGAAATAGTAATCTTATCTTGTATTAGATTAGTATCTTATGTCATAGACACTTCGATAATTAGGGTATGTTTGATTGTATTTTGATTTTTTTGTTCTTAAAACAGTTTTGTAAAATAGTTATGGAAACAGTTGTTTTTTATATTTTTTTTTCTTTTTGAAAGTTAAAAACCAAAACAGAAAACAAAAACAAAAACAATTCATACATGTTTTCTAAATTTGATTTTAAAAACAAAAAAATAGTTATAATTTTCAAAACTTTTTTTACAGAACAGATCTTACTAAACGAGTTTTTTTAGTTTTTTTTGTTCTGAAAACTAAAAATCTGTTTTCCAAAACAGAAATCAAATATAGCCATATTTTTATTTTCTCTTTTTTTTTTCTTTTAATGGTGGCCCGGCCACTTTACTCTTAGCATAAAATATGCTCTCTTATATAACATGAAAGTGAACAGGCCCTAATTTGATATAATATATTTTTGGGTTAAAAATATCTTCTTTTATACATACAATAAATATGTTGATCCTATGAAAAAATTTTAATAGGATCTACATATTAATTGTGTGTAGGTAAATAATCTTTTTTCATGTTAGGATGATAAGTGTTTAATCCATAATATTTTAGGGTGAACGCATATGAATAATTTTTTTATTTATATTATATTTTTAACATTGGAAAAGTGTGTAATGGACTGAAGGGCGTGTGGCTGGAAACTTGGAATTGGACTATGATTATATAGATACTTTGCTTCAGAAGGGAGGAGAAGTTAGTGAGGGCCCACGCGAAGACCACTAAGGCTAAGGGCATAAGGCTCCAAGAATTGATTGTGCCCCGAGGCTACTATTTTTAAACTGTGTAATGTCTATATAGCTATTTATCTATCTGTTCTTTTATTGAAAACTGTGATATTCGTCTTACAGTCGCAGTTCTCATGCCACGTGTTCGGTAAAGACATTTCGCATCATCCTCACGGACCCACCTCTCGCCGACCAACTAAATCTCCTCGTCGATCTCATGCCTCCCAAGTGCCCCACCCCCAATCTTAATACAGATTCTTTTTATATGTATTTCAATGAGAATATAACATGGGACACGTTTAGTCGCTTTCGGATAAAATATAATATTATTAAATTAAACTTAAAATTAAACAATTATAAAATTGTCCAAAAATTTTACTTCTGAAGCATGTTACAATTTCTTCAATCCCACGTCATCCTCTCCACTTGCTAGTTGTCACTGTCTTTTTTTCAGTTTTCATTGTCCCGCGTTTTTGGTTTCAATTATATACTGATTCTGGTGCATTCACACTCCCAATTAGGAGTGTAAATGTATAATAAATGGTACTATTATTGTTATATCTAAATTCAGTGTATTTATCAACGAGAACAGTACATATTAAAGGATAGAGAAAAAATTTGACAAAAAAAAAAATTAACTGACATGTAATATTTTATTGGTGGGATGTACTGAATATTTGGTATAACAATAATACCAAAAATTTATTCGTAAATGGGCTAGCCCGGTCTACGACCTAGCCTATATTATGTCATGCTTGATTTATTATAAATAGTAAAAGAGAACATGTCTAGACTTTTAAAAATACCTATTTAGAAAATAGGTCATAGCCTTTTTTGTACATGTCTAGCGTATAAGCCTGCAGACCGGCCTATATTATTTAAAATATAATAAATAAAATTATTGTTTTAATAATTTTGAATAATAAAAAAATATTATTTTAATTATTTTTTTAATTATTGAGTATTTAATAGACTAAAAAGATTTACGTGAAAATTTTTATTTTTTAAATATAGGTTAGACTTGTAATTTAATAGGTCATACCTTTTTCACACAGACTTTAAGCCAAAAACCTAACTTAGCACAATCAAACGCATCCTAAATCACAAAGCAACTCATCCATAACATGAAGTCGATGACCAGGCTCAAATCCTTGTAGATTGTTGTGGATGGATTTGGAATTTTTTTTTTTAAATAATTTATGATATAAATTTTTTTTGAAACAAGAGTTTTTTTTTTTTTTTTTAACTTTTGAGGAAACACAAAAAATTGTCTGTTTCTGTTTCTTTTTTATTTTTTATTTTAGAAAAACTTATCTAATTATTAAAAAATTTAAACATATTTTAAATTAAAAAGTACTTTTTCTTAAAAAATAATAATGCAGGACTAAGAATAAAATTCGCCATCAAACCATTTAGCAGGACTCTCCAGAAATTTCATACGATGAAATTGAGCTTTTATGATGAAGAGGTGGGAGGAGAGGAACAGTGGCTCAGATTTGAGAAGTGAAAGAAACATGTATATTCTTTCAAACCAAAGTAAGAAGGTTTGAGGTCAAAGTTATATTTAAATATAACCCAATTGAAATCTCATCAAACATACATGTTGGTTTGAGGATGAATTTCTATTTACACCATCTAAATTGAAGTTTATCCCGCCAAACATATACTCATACTAAACAGATGCATACAAGCTGAAGCTGGTATAGATGCTATTGGATCGAGGGTCCATCATTAAACCAAAAGTTATAGTTAATAGTTAAGGGGAGAATCCGTTTACAAATTTTTTTGATAAATTTTTACAAATTATACTATCTTCTCCCGGGAAGATAATGAAACCTAGTATTCTCCCGGGAGAAGATAGTGTAGTTTGTAAACAAAAAAAGTTTGTAAATATAACATGCCCCAATAGTTAAAGATATAACTTTTAAACTTAAGTTAATTAAAAAAAATTACGAATAATTCACTTCGATTCTAACCCTGCCTAAACCCTTCTTAAAACACGATGCTTGCCCACAAATAACAGATACAAATTAAATGAATGACTTTATATATCGATTATTATCTATATCAATATATTTTCAAGTAGTACCAATCTAATAACGCATTTTGGGTTGTGAATCACATTATTGCCTTTTTTTTTATGGGAAAACATTTTCTCATGTTGCGAAGAATTCAATTCTCATGTTATGACCCGTCGATTTGTGTTCAAAACTTTTATTTTCTTTTTTCTTTTTTAACAAATGTGGGATCCACCACTAATTGAGTCACAACATGAGAATTGAATTCTCATGCAACATGAGAAAATCAAATCCTTTTTTATTCAATACGAAATAGTAAACTACTTTCCTAGCCTTCATCTCTTCGCTTCAAACATTCTTTCACATATGTTTTATTTTTATTTTTACATTTTTCTTCCTTAATTTGATGAAAATTCATCTTATCTCACTTGTTAATCACTAAGGAGGCCAAAATAAGCTAATACTGAACTATGGTTATTATTATTGTTATTTACCGATATATTGATTACTTGATTAATTCAATTTCGGATAGAGTGATAAAACTCTATCAAGTTTTTAATATAATTGCGCACTCCGAATTCAAATTCAAAATCACTGATTAGATTAGAAGAATCGTGTCGATTGATCTCGTATTTGGTGATAATACTGAATCTTTATTGAAACTTAACAAATCAGATTAAATATATTAAGTTATCAACCGCAACCATACAGACAGATTCTGTGGAAGAAAAAAGAAGTCTGAAGGTGGGAATGCCATGTTCTTTTCTAAACTGAAATGCTAATACAAACAACGTTACCGCATGTATTGTGCCTTGGGATGTTCCCAACACTTAGTGACTTACTTTTACTTTTTTTTATCATGTGTTTCCTTTGACTGATATAAATTTGACCAGTCAACCGACATGTCTGACCCCACCTACAATCCATGACCCACTGCCTATTTTTCATCCTCCAAGCTTTGATTAAATTAAGTATCTTCAACATTGTCATCCATGCATTTTTGCAGAGGTTTGTTTGAAAGTATATGATATTCTTATACCGGTATAAGAGTTAAAAATTTTACACTCATTCTTAACCATTGATTCATTTGTATCCAATGACTCACATTTCCAAAAAAATTGAGTCATTAGATATAAGTGGGATCAACGGACAGTATTGAGAGTGTAACTTACATTGATGTAAAATGATCCTTCATCCTTATTTCAATCAGCCTATAACAACACAAGGTGCAAGGAAGGATAAATTTTCATAGGATCCAAAGGATATCCAATAGTGCGATCAATCATTGTTTGCTAATTAATTTCACAAATTAATACTCCAAAAGATAATAAAAGCATGAATTAATCATAGTTACTAATATAGTTTTTCCCGCCATCCACTCCTAGATTTCTGCCTCGAAAATATCAAAGGAGTTATAACACCCAATTTAGGAACAAATTAAAAGGTGGTAGTTACTTATATTATATGGTTCTACTTTTTCTCTTTTCTGAATGTTAAACTGATCAAAACCCCAAGCCCCCCTATGATGTCAAATTTAGTTGAATTGCTGACCATCTATCACATACAATATTTTATTATTAATCCAATTTCAGGGATTTGGACATAATAATTAATAACAATGATTTGTTAGGTTAGCTAACAGAATTTGGGTGGATTGCATGTTCATCTCTTCTTTGTAACTGGAAAAAAAAAGTGCACTGTGATTTATTTAAGTTTAGGCTTAAAATTTTATAAGATAACATGATGACAGTTAACTACCCTCGAGGTTTTGATTAAAGAATGGTTGCAGATACTTTTTCTTTTTTCTAACAGTTAAGCGACAAATTAAAGCCCCATGTGTGAAATTTAATTAATTTTGCTGTAGATCAATCAAATAAACATACAATATTTTATTATTACAATTTTCCAATAGTTTCATATGTTTGGATTTGAGCCATATTTATAATTAAAAGAATGAAGGGTGTGGGTGCTGTATTTTCAAGAATGTTGGGTGGATTGCATATATATATATATATATATATATATATATATATATATATATATATATATATATATATATATATATTTATTTAAGTTTTGTGCTTAAAATTTTATAAGATGACATGATGACAGTTAACTACCCTCAAGGTTTTGATTAAAGAATGAGTCCGAAGATGCAGATCACTAGTGGAGAAAGTATATTTTTTAAAAATAACAGCTACAAAAAATTAAATTCGCCATGTGTGAGGAATAATCTAATTAATTTTGCTGTAGATCAATCAAATAAACAATAAGACGAAACTAATCATTTGGTTCTGCATCGGCAAATAATGACAATTTTCATACAATAGTTTCCCATATGTTTGGCTAATCTGAGCCTGTTTTTTACTGATTTATTCTTGATGCATTTGGAAAAGAATAAAGGGGCTGTGGGTGCTGTATTTTCCAAGGATATGTTCCGGTGAGTGTCTATATATATATATATATATATATATATATATATATATATATGATTTTTTAATCTTTTGTGAGCTATACATAGAATTTTTGCTGAGCTGAAATTAATATTTTGTAACTTACATACTTACTAATATACGAATCCAGCTACCAAATATTTTGTAAAGGTTAAAATTAACTAGCAATTTAATAAGTTGAATATTAGAGGATGGCTTTTGACCTTTTTGTCCTTCATTAATTAATTAATAACCATTTTGCTCCTCATTCAAACCTATCTATCAATCTGTCCATCTTTAATCGATTAATTTGAAGATTTAATCGATTAAATGGTCAAAATTGACAAAAAATGTTGACTTGAAGATTTAATCGATTAAATCTTCAAGTTAATCGATTAAATATCCCTCTTAATTGTTGCTTGTTGGGAGATTTAATCGATTAACTTGAAGATTTAATCGATTAAATCTTCAAGTCAACCATTTTTGTCAGTTTTAATCATTTAATCGATTAATCGATTAAAAAGGGGCAGATTGGTAGATAATTGTGAATAAGGGAAAATGATTATTAATTAATTAATGAAGGGTAAAAGGGTCAAATAACCATTAGATTATGCTTATTAATTTATTCAGAGCTAGACCTGATTAGATGTGTTACACAATTCAAATGCTTAAACCATTATAAATCCTAAACTATAAAAGGCTTATTCTACTATTACATAATTCAAATTCAAATACTAAAACTATCATTAATGTTACAATCCTAATTATCTGCGGTTTCTTTTAAAAATACAGATTTACTTTTGAACTTACGCAGAGGCAGCATCCTAAGCCTTAGCATGTTAGTAAAAAAGTTTTGTATTTTTATTTTTTATATATATATTATCATTATTATTTAAAAAGGCATCGGTTTTGGAGCGAACTGATTAGAATGGGAAATTATGTCTGTTGAGTGACAATGAAAACAAAGCCTATATGAGTTGCATCGAATAAGTGAAAGTTAAGACAATTAAGTCACTCATTGAAGGCAGATTATTATTGATCATGATCAGGTTCGAATTCAGGACATGAGGGACCACCGGTACCCAAATTTAAAGGCTGAAAGACCCAAAACCAAGTAAAGCAAAAATTGACTGATGAATTGCGTGAGTGAGTGATGAGGTGGCTAGCTAATTAGCTATGATTATACATGTATGTACGAGGCACAACGTGTTCCATGAAATAAAAAATAAAACGATAAAACATGGGAAAAATATACTCTTATGTTGCAGTAGAGAATTTTTTTCTCATCTACACATACATCAATTTTTCGTGTTACTTTTTTATTCTCTTTTTCTTATAATAGGTGGGTCTCACATAAATTATCTCTATATATAAAATAACTCTCTCCTTTAACATGGGATTAATAAAACCAAAAAATAAAACGATAAAACAATTAGCAAATGGGTATGTGAATCGGTAAATGAATGTACCAAAAAAAAGATGAAAGATATGAAGAAGACGAAGATGAAGATCCTCTTTCACAGTCAGTGGTGTCCCCGCAACCATCATTACAAGTCCACATCACCCAGACATTCAACAAACTACGACAAGAATAATTAATATCTCATTGCTTGTTATTTGGGCCCCACCTCATTATACACATCCAAAAACATCTACATTCCCACCCCCTTCTTAGACCAAATCTCTGTTTTTCTTCATGTCCCATAATAGTATATATATTTTATTTTATTTTAATTAAATATAGTCTCAGTGGATGTTTATTTTAAGAGTAAAGACCCAAATTGGTCCCTGACAAAAAAAGCGGTGTCCAAATTAGTCCCTAAGAAAAATAAACTCAAAAAAAAGTCCCCAACAATGTCAAACAGGTCCCACGTTAGTCCTTCTGTCAAATGAAAATTGACGGAGTGAGTGACGGTGCTGATGTGTCACGTTAAGTGACATGCGGTTGCCCACGTGGACTGCTTGGACGACATCGTTTGGCACAAGCTCAGCCACGTTGGACACAAAGTTCTCTTTCATCCAAGAAACGTCGTCGTTTAGGGTTTAGGGTTCAACTAAAACCAGAAAGCATCGAATCGAAGGTTGAACGCATGAATTTAGGGAAAATTGATTGACGATTTAGGTAAAATGATTGACGGTTTAGGGAAGGTGGGTGAAGTGAAATGAAAGAGAAATGCTTTGTTTAGGGTTCACCTGCAGGTCCCTTACATGTCTTGGCGTGAAATGAAATGAAAGAGAAATTTTTTGGATGACGGTTTAGGGTTCAAAATGATTTGTAGTATGGTGGAGTGAAATGCTCATTTTTAATCTGTAATATGTATGCTTCTCTGTAATGGAAAGACCATTGTTGGGATGTAATGAGATGCCTTTTGTTCTTAATGGTTAATGTCCTTGAACTTGATTGTTCATAAAGCACAATTTGCTAAGTATTAAGTTATCTTGAAATGCCAATTAAAATGTCAAAAGATTGTATGAACTTCTATGGATAGAGGGAATGCCAGTAGAAACAAGGATTGAGGGAATTAAAAAGAAGGGGGGAATGAGCTTCTGTGATAACAGCTTTTGGTGCCCCTTTGGTCTTACTGTCATGTGTCTTACTGTCATGTGTTGGAGGGACTAATTTGGGGATCGATAAATTTGTTAGGGACCTAATTGACCAACTGTTAAAAACTGCAGGGACTAAAATGGTCCTCGACCCAAATTGTGGGGGACTTATAAGGCATAAAAGGGAACCCAGAATTCAGGTATGTTTACACATGACCCCAAAATGACACAGTATACAAATATTGTAACAAGACAAGCAATGAAACAAACTAGTTATGACATAAGAGATTTAGTAATCCATAAAGCATATTCCATTGATATCATGACTGTGTACTTACAAATGGCACTGACATAATAAACCATTAAGTATAAACCATACTTAATATGGCCATAACCAGAGGCATACAAAAAAAGCCATTGTTGAATAATTTAAACAAGACCAATTACAATTCCAAGCTAATGGCCTAATAACAAAAAAAATGCCTACTAAGACATTCGAACTGGCCTAATGTCAATGATTACAATTCATGTTCAGTGATGTGGGGCTGGCCTAGGTGGCCTGAATCCTGGTGTAGTCATGAAGCTCATGAATCTGGCTCTGGTGCCACTGCTAGCTGCCTGCTGTCTCACTGGTCACTGCCTGAGCAGGATTGCATGGTGGTGGGCTGCTGCCTCTTGGTTCAGCTGCATTTGGTGCATGCTGGCTGCTTGTCTCTAGTGGAGGGCCCTGACTCATGCTGATGAGGATCTCTTCAACTGACCTTGACTGGCCAACTTCAACATTAACCGGTTTAGTTTTTTTCTTTGATCCACCTGCAGGTCCCTTACATGTCTTGGCGTAATGACCAGTCTGACCACACTTGGAGCATTAAACTGTGTAAGTCTTCTTAAGCTTCTTGTTGGCCTTCATAAGCTCTTCAGTTGGATCCTTCTTGTGATGCTTTTTTGGACGTCCAATAGGCCTTTTCAAGCGTGGAGGAAGTGATTTTGGGGCATCACAAGTTGGCCAATATTGTTGGGAATTGACTGGGTTGAGAGTGTGTTCATAAGTGGCATGCAAAGCATCCACTGTCAGCCATTGGTGAACATGATTTTCCACAGGTTCATTCTTGTGTGCAATGGCAGCAATGGCATGTTCACAAGGCAATCCAGTCAGCTGCCACACATTACAACTGCAAGTTTGTTGAGTTAAATTCACCCCAACACGTTGACCCTTTCCAGAAACTTCATACAGATCTTGGACCAAGTTTCCAGTCCATGTTGGTGTCCAAGAATTGCTTGCAACCTTCAAATGGTCCAGCCTCTTCTGCTGTGCAGGTGCTATCTTACCCCTAAAGGTTTGTAGAATCCTCTTGTGTGCTGCCATCCTTCGCATTATGTAGCACCTCAATTCCTCACACAATGTCATTATAGGTTTGTCCCTATAATTGACAATCTTTGCATTCCACACCTCAGCCATATTATTCGTGATGTTGTCACATTTAGGCCAGTGACTGTAATAGGCTTTAACCCATGCTGAAGGGTGTATATTATCAAGATACTTCCAAGCTGGTTCGTTTAGAGTCTTCAGCCTTTGCATGACCTTCTCAAATTGGGGAACAGTGGTGCACCTAGCACATTCCCATACAATCTGTCTTGTCTATTTATCCTTCCACTGCTTGATGAAGTTCTTCCATACATGTTGTACACAGAACCTGTGGTGTGAACCTGACATAATTTCCTTCAAGGCTAGGACAAGTCCCTGTATGTGAAAGATAAAAAAATCATTAAAATATAATCTCTAATCAGCATGATTAACATGAGCATTTATAATGGGAAATGACAGTGCTGGTTTTATAAGTGGCCATGTCAAAAAATTGGAGCAGGGACCAATATGACCCCCTATAAAATTGTCATGGATTGAAATGAGTCTTTACTTAAAAAGGTAAAGTGTCAAACGGTTAGGTGAGGGACAAAATTGGGTTTTAGAAAAAAAGACTGTCCAGCGTGGCTGAGCTTGTGCCAAACGTCGTCGTCCAAGCAGTCCACGTGGGCAACCGCATGTCACTTAACGTGACACATCAGCACCGTCACTCACTCCGTCAATTTTCATTTGACAGAAGGACTAACGTGGGACCTGTTTGACATTGTTGGGGACTTTTTTTTTGAGTTTATTTTTCTTAGGGAATAATTTGGGCACCGCTTTTTTTGTCAGGGACCAATTTGGGTCTTTACTCTTATTTTAAATTAAAGACTAGAAAGAATAAGTAACGACGCAGAGTGCACGAGGATTATTATGTTTGGGGGCTGAGAAAATCGCCTTGTACACATATGGGCGATGAATAGCGTGGGAACTTGCCTGGTCAGTCCAACGAGGGTGGGTCCCATTGATAGTTGCATCCACTGACCCTACTGTTGTACAGAGAGACAGCGACTTAGGTTGTGTGGTTTCTTTATGGTTCGTATGAAACCGTTGTACAACAGATTTTTTAGTTCAATGACTCGAATTTTCTCTTATTTAATGCTTTCTCTGCGTGCAAGCCAATCTCATTTCATAGATCATAATATTGTACAACAAAAACATCATTGTCCTCTCTCTCTTGGGATTGCTTGCTTTATATATATCTAGACAAGAGCCGTGGTTCTATTACCAACATCACTTTGCATGATTCCCTACCCCTAAAGCCATCTCCATTCTCTTATCTTAATTTACTCTTACCCTTTTCCTTTTCCTTTTCTTCTGTTTTTTCACCTTCAGTATACCGCTCCAAGCCTCCAAGTCCACACAGATACAGATAGATACACCCTCATACACAAAATCAAGCCTTTTGAGTTTAAAGGAAACTGAGGAGTGCTTAATCTGATTTTGTATGGATGGATCCTTCTAATGGACAACCCCAGGTAGGAATTATGATGCATCATGCATGAGTTGCTTGATTTAAATTTAAAAATCATATTTATATAATATATTGCTTCTGTTTTTTCCTCTTTGCTTACGTTTGAGAGGGTGGTTGATTTTGGTTTTTAATTCTTCCCCAAGAGCAATTCTGAACTATGAATTAGGAAAAGATCGATCTTTATAACAAAAAAAAAAAGGTTGATTTTTCATACTTCCTACAAATCCTTTGCAATGAGTATAGGAAAGTTATGCCCTTGTTTTCTTATAAACTGGATATATATATATATATATATATATATATATATATATATATAGAGAGAGAGAGAGAGAGAGAGAGAGAGAGAGATAAACTCCAATTGATCTCTCTTGAAGTAGGGAATTATAATTATTTAGGGAAATTTAATTAACTTTCCTATCTTTATTTTTGTGAACCATTTAATGGTCTGCCAACAAAATAAAAGAATATTTACTTATTTTCCAACATTAACACTCCATTTCGGATTATATATATGTATATGTTATTTAGGGAAAATTAATTAACTTTCCTATCTTTATTTTTGTGAACAATTTAATGGTCTGTCAACAAAATAAAAGAATTGGAAATTCACGTTATACTTTTTGGTAGTGATTTATGTTTTTTTTTTTTTTTGTTCTAATTGTATCAACATTAACTCTCTAGTTCTGATTATATATACGTATATGTGTATGTGCGCACACATCACATGATACATATGTTTGGCCTCAACCATATTTCATGGGAACTCATCGGATTTTATGTATTTTTTTTTGCAGCAAATGTCTAACCAGTCACTGGAGAACATGTTAGGTTGCTCAAAAGCACAACAAGAGAGGAAGCCAAGACCTCAGCCAGAACAAGCTCTGAATTGCCCAAGATGTGATTCCACCAACACAAAATTTTGTTACTACAACAATTATAGTCTTTCTCAGCCAAGATATTTCTGCAAGTCTTGCAGGAGATATTGGACCAAAGGAGGAACACTGAGGAATGTTCCAGTGGGTGGAGGATGCAGGAGGAACAAGAGGTCATCATCTTCATCTTCATCTTCAAAGAAGGCTCAGGATCAGACATTCACACCCAATCCAAACCCACTCACTAGCCTCCCTCATTTGTCTTATGATTCCAGTGACTTCACCCTAGCATTATCCAGGTTCCAAAAACAATCATGTGGCCAATTGGGTTATGATGACCATGATCTTTCAATTTTGGGGAATCCCTCAAGCTCCTTTTGTGATATTCTTGGCAACACAGGCATGAACCACCCTTCGTCGACAAACCCTGGATTCTTGGATGCACTTAGAACTGGGTTCCAAGGAACCCAGAATAATATTCAAAATATGTACTTTATGCATGGAAATGGGGACATGGGAGAGGTGGATAATGGAAATTCTTGTGGGGTTGGGGTTAGTGGAGATATGATGCTCCCTTATGATCAAGAAATGAGCAATGCAGCCATGAAACAAGAAATTTATAGTGGCAGGGAACAAAGTGGAAGTAAGGTAATGGGGGGTTTCCCATGGCAGCAGCTCAATGGAGACACAAACATGGCTGAATTTGATTCAGGAAGAGCAGGTTGGAATGGTTTCACATCTTCTTGGCACGGACTTCTTCATAGTCCCCTCATGTAGACCCTGGATTCTCCTAAAAGACACTGATATCTGTTACATTATCCCAAAAACTAGCTCAAGGAATGAGAGTGTGCAAGGCCTTATAAACTCCATATTAGCTTTCTATACAACGAATGTGTGACTCGTAACAATTTCCTCTAATGTTTTGACTAAAATATCTGTCTTAATTAAACTATCAATCCTCTTGAGTACTTTTGGTTAATAGGGTCTTGTTTGTGTTTTTATTTTTATTTTTTTCTCCTTTATTTTGATCTCCTAAATAGTGAAATTTTTGTACTGTTATCCTTTTATTGATGAACAGACTAATGAAATTTAAGATTTGTTTGCCAACCAAGTGAATGAAATTGGACTGAAGTATATAAAGCATCATTTCCTTATTCGACAAACTGAAGAGAGAGAGAAGGAATGAAAGTGATGTTTCGTTGTTAATTTTGTGCAGCATGAAACACTGAGCTCTCTGAAGTCTGAACAGTTAGAATCACTATTTCTGGTGCTTTGGCTTTTGAACTACTTGTGGTTTTTCGAGATATTCTGCTATAATTGCATGTTATTTACATCAGGTAGATTCTTAGAACGTGGAGAACTTACTATTTACTGAAATGCAGTATTAAATTAATCAACTTCCATTGATAAGATTTATTAAAAAGAATATCTCGTGTCCCTAAGAATTAGAAAATCCAGTGGCGCATGAGCGCTAACTTCGGGAAGGATTAAATCTTGGGTTTCGGTAGACAAAATCTAACGTAGGATTTGGGCGTGAGAAAACCGCCAGTGATCTGTTTGAAAATTATATGACTGTCAGAATGTGTCTCAGGAATAAATTACAATCACTACCATCGTACGTGGTTTGGATTTTTTTTTTCTTTTTACATTTGCCATATTTATAATTTCTTTTTATTGTTAGAAAATTGTATGATATCCACTTTAGTCCCTAACAAAAAAAAAAAAGATGATTCTTAAGAAATTTAAAATGGATCATATGCAATTTAATAACATTACATGATTTTATTTTATTATTTTAATTTTTAAACTACTGACCACCAGTGTCTAAATTAGCTTTACTTATGTTTAAAAAGTGTATAACGAGAAACTGTTTTTAAAATATTAAGCTAAATTAAACATTGAATTTATTTGGGAGTGGTTTAGGGTAAAAATACTTCTAGTATATATAAAAATTTCAAAATTAATATCATAACCTTAATTTTCTATTCAATTCACTTATGTTTCTTCTCTACTAATTCATGATCCACGAAGTTTATGTAAAGAAAAAAAAAAAACTCGTGCACCTATGATTTTCCATTTTTAAAAGACTACGTTGGATTTTAGAGCTAAAAGAAAAGTTGAAGAGAGAAAAGATGATTAGTTTTGGTTCTTTTGTTCTTTGGTATGCAATAGTGGCAGGTGTACAGCATTCAAGTTGAAGAAATCGTTCGGTTCTAGTTCACATAATCAGTCTTTTGTCCTTGCAATTGCGGGTAGGGTGAAAGCTGAATGGGACCGAAGAGACGCACCACATACCAAATAATAATGGTACCTCATTTAATGCATAAGAGTTGAGTAGGCAAGTGCGGATAATAGCATGTATTTAATCTTTAGTAGTACCATCTTTGAAATGAGTTTAAAGTTTTAATCCCGAACTCACCTCAAACAGAATTGTTTTTCCGTAAAGAATGCCAGTGAATTATCCAAAAAGAGATAGGCCAGATGTGGATATTATTGATGATAATCTACAACCACAAGCCATCAACCATGATTTAAACTTAAAGCGCATCAAATTTGTGGACAACCTCTTGGGTTTGGGCTTCAGATAAGAAAGGGGAGGATACGAGACGACAGCTAGTCCAAGTCTTCGATTAGTACTATCTATTGGAGTATTGTTTATCAGACATGATGTTGATGCAAATCTCTCATATATACCAAATTAAGGTAGCTGATCATTCTAAAGATCGATTGAATTACACACAATAGGAAATAGAAAAATAAAATAAAAGAGTAAAGTAGTACATTTGATTTATTTTGGTTCATCGATCAATATAAGATTACGTTCAAATAAGGCCATTACTATATTCTTCTCATCACAAGATAACACACCATTTATTTTGATTCACCTTTGTATAACTTGTAATCTTAGTTTTTTCAAGTTTCAAAAGAAAATGCTTGGCTTTGTCCCTTCGAGTAATGTACACAATATTCCACACAGACTTATTAATAACTATGAGTCTGTTTGATAGTGTTTTTTTGTTCTTAAAACTGTTTTGTAAAACAGTTGTTTTCTATATTTTTTTCTTTTTGAAAGTTAAAAATCAAAATAGAAAACAAAAATAACTCATATATGTTATCTAAATTTGACTTAAAAAAAAAAACAGTTATAGTTTTCAAAATATTTTTTACAAAATAGGTCTTACCAAACAAGTTCTTAATTTTTTTGTTCTAAAAACTAAAAAACTATTTTCCAAAACAGAAATCAAACGGGCCTATATCTCTTGAAAGGATGTTCAGATTCTAGCAAATAGCTGATTAATTTTCTAGAAAAAACCAAGTGAAAGAACTGCTACAACTTGCCCATAATAGCACTTCAGAGGATCCGGGAGTCGTGGAGTTCATCTTAATCAGACTCACATAACAGCCGAGCTCAGTGGGACCAGTTTCTAATCTGGAGATCCAATTGAAGCATGTATAACATTTATGGGTTTTATAATTCTCATTCAACATGAGAATTCAGATTTTCCTAAACACCCTTCGATTTCCGTGCTGACATGGGTCCTACATATAATTTTTTTAACACATGGGTCTCACATACTATTTATCTCTACAACATGAGATTTCAATTCCCCTTCAACATGAGAATTATAAAATCTAACATTTATACACGATTATATTTATAAAATATTCAAAGGCAACAACTTGAAAGATTTTGACCGCACCAAAATAAGATTTTAAAAAGAATGAATAGTATATGATAAAGTGTTTCTGTGTAATTAATCAAATTTAGATATTCACCAAAACCATTCTTTCTAGAGGATGGATATTTTCATTACCAAAATTTTCTACTACCAACTTACTACCTATTTAATCACCATTAGATTAATATTTTCTCTCTCTTCAAAAACTTTTTAACATTCTCTCTCTTTGATCCAATGGTGATGTGATGAGTAGTAAGTTAGTAGTAAGAATTTTTGGTAGTTAGAATATCCTCACTCTTCTTTCTATACACAAATAATTTTGGCGTATCTTTGAGTTACAACAGCTTTAACTCATGGTCTTCA
This sequence comes from Gastrolobium villosum, assembly GCA_032173675.1. Classification (NCBI taxonomy): domain Eukaryota; kingdom Viridiplantae; phylum Streptophyta; class Magnoliopsida; order Fabales; family Fabaceae; genus Gastrolobium; species Gastrolobium villosum. The sequence goes on along the minus strand of JAVKPL010000012.1, from coordinate 99,309 downwards.
CTGAAATAAAGTTGGGTATACCTACAAAACACTCTAACGCAGGTTTAAGCAGGTTTATTATATAGAAAAATATGTGTACCTTTAAGTTAACACGTGTATTTATAGTGAAGAGATCACCAGTTTCATGGAGAGATGGGCAACTTTGTGGAGAGATGCTTCTCAAGTTGGTTGCAAGTTGTGAGGCGACAAATCTTTCCAATTGGTTATTGCGAGTGACTGAGATAAGTTTTTTGCAAAAGTGTCTCGGAGGTGAAGTAGGCTCGAGAAGTTTGTAAAAGATATAGTGTAAAGAATCAATTCAACCCAAAAGCTTAAGCCGTTGGGAGAGGCTACATTAATGATTTTATATATTTCAACACGGCCCCTCACACGAGAGCCCACTTGGCTTGAAGGGTGGACAACAGGACAATGCATAGGCCCACCTACCTGTGCAAACAAAAAAAATTCACTTGAAAGAAAGTGGGGGGGGCGAGGATAATCGAACCCGAGACACGAAGCTCTGCTACATTTAAAGAACGAATTCAACGCAAAAACTTAAGCTGTTGGGTGAGACTATATTAATGATTTTATATATCTTAACATATAACAACCTTTATTGACTTGGTCCTTTCTTAGTGACGAAGACTTTGAATGTGAGCCTCATATTAATATGGGCCTTGTATTTATATTATTAATCTAAATTAAATATATATCATCGGTTTATCAATTATTCAATTAATCAATACAAGCATTATTGAATTTATTCGAGACTATTTTGTCCATTGAAAAAATTCGATAATACCTCTAAGAGGAACAAACTCTTACCATTTCTTCATGTGGTTATTATGCTATTTACGATTAAGCAACAAAAAGGGTGTTATATATTGGGTAACAACAAAACAATGACAAGATCATAATCATCACTTTTCTTCCGACTATTATTGCTTCACCTAAAATATAAAATGCTTATAAATAGGTCTTCAATCATCATAAAGGAAATCTTTTCCATGTTATCAAGGGAAAAAGTTATAGTGCTCCTGCCCCCACATGGTCCTTCCATTGAATGAATGACACTTGTATAAATTTTTTTTTTACTTTTTTCTCTTTTCTCTCTCTTGAGTAGTTGTCACATTTTCATTGATTTGGACCACTCAAAAATTGGTGATGGAACAGCAAAATTCTTCTCGTTATCAAGAGACTGCAATCAATGACTGTAAAGAAACAGTAATTTGGAGCTGTTTGATTTTTTAGAATAGTAATAAAATAAGTGTTTTTTATGTTCAATTTTTTATTTTGAAAATCAAAAATTGAAGAGAAAATTGTTTATCATTTCAAAGGACATAACTCTATCATGTTAGATGAAATGATTTTAATATTTTTTACATTTTTTCCTCAATTTTCTCTCTCTTCCTCATTTTATGGAAGAGAGAGAAGGTAAAAAATTATCAAATATGTACTAAAACTACTGTTCATCAACTAAAATATGTTCTCTAAATTTTATTTTAAACATTAAAAAATAGATATAATTTTTAAAATTATTTTTACAAAAAAAACATTGTCAAACAGATTTTCTTTTTATTCTAAAAATTTAAAAATTGTTTTGGTTATAGATTTCGAACAGACCGTTGCTTTGTAACTCGCAAAGTTATTCGTTTAACCATTTGAAAATCTTCCATCTAGGTTTTTACTTTTTAGTTTTTACCCTTTGTGAAAGGGTTTTTCATTTTTGACCTAAACCTCACAGAATTGATCAGTTTCTCCTCCTTTTATTTAGTTTTGTGCAAGAGATAGATAATAGATTCATAGATGATCCTATGAATACAAATGGTCGTTAAACCGAACTCTTTTACTTTTATTTTAAAATTAAGGTCTTATTATTTCTATTTTCTAAGCACATATTCAATTATATATAATAATCAGAATTCAGAATCATCAAAATTCCACATCAAACGTGCATAATTTAGAGGGAATAAAAACCATAGCTGGATTGTATATCATACATGTAAACCTGGTAATCGGAGGAGTAGCATTGAGACACAAATGATCAAATCCATGTTGGTGCCACGAGGTTAGTAAGAAAACTTTTCTATAAGGGAAGGATAGATTATGTAGAAGAGCTTGATTCATTCAACAAATAAATTCCAAAATTCCAAGCAATGTTCACAAAACAGTTTCAGATCTAGGCATGATTTACAGAACAAAAAGGGGAATAGAGGTAAGACAAAATTGCATAACATAAAACATTATAGTATACATATCCAAAGCGAGTCATGAATCAGACAGTGACTACTTTTGAGGTTTCTTCCATAAGACCCCAATCTTCTTCAGCATGTTGCCATTTTTCTTTCTCTGGAAATCATCATCAATGTCTTCAGAAAAAGTTGAGTACTTATTCGTTAGAGGGTTGTAGTTGTTGTCCAAAGACAATGATCTCTCAGTGAACTTCCCATTGTTCCCTGCTGAAAGCATAGCAGCAGCTGCCTCTGCAGCCTTCCTCCATTGGTTACACTGCACCTTAAGTCTTTTCAGTTCTGCTTCTATTTCTGAATTTGTTGCTTGTGCTACTTCTAGTTGTTCAGCTACCCTTACAGCCTTCAGGTTGCTCCTATCTGCTTCCTCCATCACAATGCCAAGTCTCATTACAGCTTCGCGTTCTGCAGCCTTAGCTACCTCTAGTTCTGCTGCAAATTCCTCCCTCACTTTAACACCTTCTGCAAACTTCTTATTGATTTCCAACTTCAGCATTTCATTCTCTTCTGATATGCTTTGCAATGTTGTTTCCTTGTCCATCAGATCACCCTTCAACTCAGCCACACATTCATCTAATCTTTTAAGTTCCTTTTTAAGTTCATGTTCTCTTTGGGATGACTTGCTCTCTTTAAGCTTCAAATTCAACTTCTCATTCTCCTCCATAATACTTTGAAACTCGGTTTCGTTATCCATTAGGTTCTCCTTCAACTCTTCAATATCAGCTTTCTTTCTTTTCAATTCAGTCTCTAGCTCAGACTCCCTCTGACTTGATTCTGATTTTATCCGGTTGATCAATTCATAGGCATTCCTGATATTCACCGAGCTCCGAATCTGTTCTTCCTGGTATTTAGCCTCAGCAGCCTCTATGGAAGACCTCAGTCGTCCTATCTCAGACCTCAAAAAAGAATAAGATTCTGCTTCAATGTGAATAGGGTCTTCTCCCTTTTCCAATGTTTCACCTTCCTTCTTGAAGTTACAATCATCTGCAAGATTTCCAGAATGGCTGCATTTATTACCGATGAGGCCTAACTCGAGTTTGCTTAACATTGCCTCTAGTGAGTTCACCCGTGCTCTAGACTGATCTAACTCTAGTGCAGCATTGTTGTAGCCATGCACAGATTTTGCAGCATCAGCCCTTATGAACTCTACAGTTCTTTTTGCAGCCTCAAGTTGCCGCAAAGTCTCATTGACCAAAGTTTGGGACTGAGCTGACTCTTTGCAATCCCCGAGTTGGTTTTTCATGTTCTCCACAAGAGAAAGAGATTCAACTATGTTATGCTCCAAGTTTAGTAGCTCCACTTCTGATGATTCCGCAAGTTGGGTATGTGCTTTCCCACAATTAGCTACCAATTCAAGTTGAACCTTAAGCTGCTGAATTTCATCAATGGTAGAGTTCAGCGCGGCAGAGTTGGCTGAGAGTTGCTTTTGGGTTGCCTCGTGCTTGGATTGCCATGCCCTATCATGCTCTTCAGCAATTTTTTGGAGCTCAATAATACGAGCTTCTTCAGCAGCAGAGAGCTTCAGAAGTTGCTGCTGAGATTCTTCATGTTTAAGAGATAGGACAAACAATCGCTCCTTGGACTCCTCAGCATCTTGCTGAGCTTGCTTCTTGCATGATTCAGACAAACTGAGTTGGTCCCTCAACACCTTCAAGTCCTCTTTTAGTTGAGAAATTTGAGATTCTAATTCAGATATTCTGCTAGGGCGCTTCCTCTAAAGCAACAGAATATTATAATGGTTAAGAATTCTGGACAAATTTCAAGGACTGGATAATTGTTATGAGGAATTGTAGAAAACAATAAGCAATACTGGTGCTTCCAAGGATTACAAAAACCCCAAGTACAATAAATCAATTAAATGAGAAAAGAAGAAGTAAACAATAGAGGTTAAGAACCAGATAAACATAAGCTTTCACATGTCTTGCATATACAATGCCATCACACAGTCCAAATATAGAACCAACCAGAAGTTATTATGTTAAAGTCGAGTAGCTTATTTTACCCACTCTCTTTATTGATTCGCATACAGCAAATGTTCAAGAACAGAATCCTTTAAAAAGGACTCTTCAATATCTATCTAACTGCTAGCTTGCATTTGTCCCAGAGTTTTAAGTGCTCAACCTATTAGATGCTACATAATGACCTTTTCATGAAGCCAGATCAGTGAATTAAACGAAAATAACAACAAACAATATAAACTGAAATTAAAGCCTACTCCAACCCTTCAACTAATTAGTCAATAGCACTGTTCAAAAGGTATGTCTTGAAAGAAAATCATAATAACATCCTACACTTTAGACAAAACTCGAAATCAACTTTTTTTTTTTTTTTGGTATAACCCGGAGGTATCCCCGTTCAACCTCCTCCGGTCACCTTGCCCTCGGGGTACGGCCCTGTAGGCTAGCCCTTCATTGGAACCCTCGGGATATGGCCCTGTAAGGCTAGCCCCTCATTGGAACAGCGGGTGCATTGAGCTTCGCTACAAGAGGAAGGATGAGACTAATCCTCCAACTGAGAAGGAGACACTTTCCTCCTCTGGCCCCCAAAGATTCTTCAAGAATTTGCTTGATGCAGGGTTTGAACCCCTAACTCAAGCAAACCCTTGGGAGCTCAGTTGACAACTTTAGTATGCACAAAGCTTTGATTTTTAAAGGAAAAAGAAAAAGAAAAAGAAAAAGAAATATATTTTGTTGTGCGTGTGCTTTTTACCTCAAAAAATCACTTTTTAATGACACTGATCCAAGTTGTTCCAACACTTGCAGTTACATTACAGTAAAAAAAAAAAAATTACCTCAGGAGCCGGGCTTCTGGGTGATCTGCGCTCAGTGACTTTGGGGCTTCTATCCTTTGATGTTCTATTAGTTTGGTTTAACGAAGACACAGAGCATGTGTCTAATGCAGCAGGCCTTGATTGGCGTGTAGAACGAGGTGACACCTTCCGAGGGACTTCAGAGGAGCTAGTTCTAAAATCAGAATATGTAAGTGTTATGAATTATATGATGATCATGCAAACAAAAGAAACAAACCATTTGGAAAATTGTAACCCATATCTCTCAATTCTAGCAATTAAGTCCAGCAATAAACGCTTTGCCATATAAAGCAAAAGCAATGTCTTTATATCACTCGGAAATCTGAACTTGCTAACTCATTACAGAGATTCCTTCCTTCATATGGTATAGCATAGAGTGGACAATCCGAACCATTACACAAATTTAAACAGACAAAATGGAGATTTAAAACCAAAATTACATGCACTATTGCTTAAATAAGTAATTGACCACAATAAATAAGTGAGTAATACTTGTGCAAGTTACAATGAAGTATAGTCAGATGTAAGGCAAACGTAATTGACCACATAAATTCAATTTTGAAATTAAAACTTTTCCCAAGCGCAAGTTATAAACTCTATATTATGATTATTGATTGACAAGGTTATAAATAGTGAAGTTTCAAGTTCAAAATCCTAGGAATTGACCGTGAATGTTATCGTTTCCTCATTTATTATTATATTTTTTCTCCATCCAAGAAAATATAATAATTGCTCTTTAACGTAACATTTAAAGTCATTTAACAAAAATACTGATATTGTTCAGCGTAATGAATTTCAATTGAACAACCAATCTTTTGTTCACATAATTATAATAAGATTTATCATTATCATAATTACACACTATTTTGTGAAAAGTAAAAAAAAACTTCGGTATGCAAAACGAATCTCTATAACATAACACAATAACTTTTCGTACAACATAATTCTTGTAAAACCCTTATAATAATTGGGAAAACTGCCCCGCGACCCAATCTCTCCCATTCCGCAATTAAAGCCACCTATAACGTACTTGAACCAAAAAAGATTTATTTTTTAATAATAATAAAAAAAAATTTAGGCTTAGCCAAATAAGCTAATCACCTTCTTTTTTTTTTTTGTAATGCAACACAAATGAACTTAAACTTGTTTAGGATATATAGATAAATAATATTACATAACAAACGGGAAATTTTTTTAAAAGGCCAGCAAAATTAAAGCCAGAAACTTGGAATTAAATGAAATTAAAAAAAAAAAAAAAAACTCAAGCATCAAAATTGAAGATTCTTACTATCCAGAATGTTTCTCCACCATAGCTAATAGCTAGATAGGAAAATGGCACGAACTCAGTGGGAAACTTTGTACAAGTAGGGAGAGTTACACAGAAACAAAGTTGAAAATTGGGAATAGTTGATAAACATTTGATTGCGCTATTGCTAATTATGAGAAAACTTTAACTAGACCCACTAATGTTGAACAAAGTTTCATAGCTTATGCACTAAAGCCTCATATGCTTGAGCACAGTCTGTTCCAGATATAATAGTTGACATGTGAATTTGAAATAAGAGAAATACCGCATTTCTTGCGGTAAAAAATCCCGCTGATTTAGCCTTTTTAGATTTTAAACGACCAAATATCATTTTGAACTAGGAAAGAACAGAAGCAACGTTCAAAACAAGGAGAAAAAAAAAATCAATGGCCAAGCATTTCAAGATTACCTTGTCTTTGGGGTCTGCATGGTTTAACACTTTAACTGTTTTGTATCCACCAAAGTAAAACGGTTTAATAATTACGACTTCACTACTTGAATGCTCCCTGGCCCACAAAGGACAATAACAGTTCAGAAAAATATCATCAAGTGATACAAGGGAATCCAATGCGAAGGTCACTGAAGTTAGGGAAAAAGAAAATAAATGGGTTCACGCAGAATGGATGCACTCTTATGAAGCCATAAATGCAGAAGATTTGCTTACAGTAATTTTCACTTCTCATTTCCAAAAGTTCCTCATTTATTCCTCCCTTTTAACATACTTCAAGAATACATAACTAAAATTGAAGATATCACAAAAAAAATATATATATAAACAGGGCAGAGATATGGTACCAATGCAAAAAGAGAGAAAAATGAATTCCAAGCAGATTGGTATAATATGTCAACTACACATGAGAAATCCTTTGAGTAAATCCTATTTTCGTAATCAAAATATTTTTGAAGAATCAATTTAGTCTTAGAAAAATTACTACATCAATTTAGATATGAAATCTTGAAATTTTTTTGGCATCAAAATAACTCCCAAAACTAATGTTACATGTGAAAATTGATGTCTTTCTGACAAACAATACCCCAAGTTGTATTCAAGAGGGGAGAAAATTTATGGACCGGATTGTAAAGGGAAGGATAAAATTGGAAAAGAAAAAAAAAAAAATTAGCCGTGGTAATAAAAGAAAGATAAAATTAGTGTTATAAGAGGGACCAACAAATCATTGTGGGGTGTGGAGTATAAAAAATATTTCCTCAAAGAGAGGGACGTCCAACACAAGAACAGAAAAAGTATAAAATTACATATGCGATGTAGTTACCAATTTAACCATATGCTCTAGTCAAATCCTATAAACGTGCAATGGGCCTTTTTGTAATCACAAATGAGAATTTCTTAACCTCAGATTTTGCCGGGAAAGAAGGGCATGCCGCCGCCAGTGAGTTATTATGTACTCAAACATTTTCCCATAATATTTTCAATCAGGAAGGAAACAAACATGATTTTGCTGGACGCCGAACACGTAAAACCCCAAAATAAAAAAGGAAAAACCCTCGAAAGTCACTTCACATAAGGATTTTCATTTAGAACAAAGGAATCAGATCTAGAGCATCAGCAACACCATTAAAATCTTCAATAAAAGCAGGTAATGAAAGACCAATCTTTTGAGATTAAAAATGAGACCGAATGAACCACTAGTTAGAGAAAAAAAGAGCACCTTATGGAATGGACCTTTTTATAATATATACTCTATTTGCTTTTGAAAAAGTATAAAACATGAAAGCTACAAAACCTTGCAGTTCCTGAACTTCAAAACAGAGAACCGCATATATGTCTGTTTTTACCATAACTTTTCAATATAAATTAATTATCTAGCAGTTTAAAGTGAATAAAAGTAGTCCAAAAGAGAAACGCCGAAAGAGCTTGAAAAGAGTTCAATAAACTTTTATTTTCCCGTAAATTAAAAATAAGAAGAAAAAAAAAATCATTTTATCAAGAAAAATAATTCTAACAAGAAAATGATGAGTAGGAAAGAACGAAGTTCAAACCTCTAAGTTAAACAGCTGTGAAACAAGTAAAGTAAATAGTAATACAATGTTCCAGCACTTATCACCTCTCCGAATTTCCATTATTTTCCATGTAACCAAACCATAATGCGGAACAATAAAGGACATTGTATGAGTCTTACCCGGTTTTCCTTACCAGGTCGAGTAAATGAGGTTGAAAACACAACTCAAACGTTGGATACTTGCTTGAGTTTTATCGTTGTTCAGCTTTCTACGATGTGGTACTTGGTCTGTTGTCCTCTCCTCTATGAGTCTCTGAATATCTGCTTTTTGTTTCTCAATGAGAAACAGTGATATGCAAGTGTAGAGAAACAAGGAAACGAGGAAGCTGCGTATCAGAGAGGGAGCGTGGCAATAGAGTCCTAGAAAAATTGTCGTTTCACAAAGATTAAATTGGTTTTAAGTAAGACCTTGCGTCCGCACGTCTTAGATATGCATGTCGTACCCCAAACGAAAGAAAAGAAAAAGATGTGACACGATGGGCTCTTTAATTCTTGGGCTACCCGTATATAGCTTGTTGACGTGGGATCCAGTATTGACCAAGGAATAATCGTTTGACCCAAAAAGTAAAAAATAAAAATGGAGATGTACATAAAAACATTTATGGCACATTCAAAAGGTGCACTATAGTGAACTTCACTACTAGATCCATTGTCGTATGTTTCGGATCAGTTTTGGCAACGCTAAATAGATGCTAGTAAATTAAATGCTCAGAAGTGAAGTTTTACTATGATAAAGAGAACAACCATAGTATGTAGGAATGTTTTGGGTAGTGTTGTAAACTCGGGGCAAAATAGATGCAATCCTATCCATATATTGCATACTACAAACTAAATGAAATTTGCTGTCCCTTTGAAATAAACACCAGAAACAGAAATATGCAACTTCAGGCTATGCAATCTCGATTGACATTTAATGCAAGTTATAGCCCAGGAACATTTCATTAGAAAACTCTACGAGCATTGTCAACGACAACAATATTAGAGATATATAAAATTATTGATGTAACTTCACTCAATAGCTTAAACTTCTAGGTTGAATTGATTATTTTATATTGTATCACAGCTTTAGTATCATAGATTCGATCATCATCTTCCCACATTTTCTCTTGTGAAATTTCTTAGCACAAGTAGGCGGGTATATGCATTGTCCATCTTTTAAGCCTAATGGGCTATCGTGTAAGAGGGCGTGATAGTGATATATAAAACCATTAATGTAATCTCATCAAACAACTTAAGCTTTTAGTTTGAATTGGTTATTTAGTTAGGTTCATCGAAACCATCCAAATTCTGTATCTTATCAATACTTTTAATAGAATCGTATCCTATCAATTAAGCTGGTAAAATCTATTGGATGGACTTCCACAGCAATGATGGTTGTTTAATGGAAAGTCATAATAATGAGTTCAAACTTCAAACATCAAATCAAGACGTAGAGGAAGATGTGGCCTTTTGACCGTGGTGATGTGAGTTTTAAAATGATTGACTGGAATGATCTCGAGATGAGATGTATTACCGGAATAGTGCATAACGACGTGGTGGAGGGGGCAACACTTTCAGACACGTCTTGTTCCAAACCGTGTTGCATGCAACTGGTATCACGTGACAATCGGTGTTGGAAGTGATGGAATGGAGCTGAAATGATGGAACTGGAACGTGATACTGTTACGACCGCGTCTCTGCTGTGACAAAAGGCCCCGACGCGGTACCTGGCAAGTTAGTATATTGAGTTTTTATGATTTGCTAGTAATTTTATTATTAATGTTTTATATTTAATTGCATAAAATTTTATTATTATTCTATTAAAGTTGTTAATCAAGCTATATTTATATTATTAAATTTGTTAAAAGTATTATTATTATTATTATGGTTATTGGCCTTATATTTAATGCATAATTAAAATTTGTGTCTTCACTGGTCCTTTTTTTTTTGTCTACAAATCTTAGGTTATTAGCCTATTTAATTTTTTGTCTTCTAACACTGTTTTATATTATGCGTATAAAATTTTAGTAATATAGTATTAATTATTCTATTAAAGTTGTTAAATATATCATATTTATATTATAAAACTTTTAAAAAAATTATTATTATTATGTTATGGTTATTGGCCTTATATTTAATGCATAATTAAAATTTGTGTCTTCACTGGTCCTTTTTTTTTTGTCTACAAATCTTAGGTTATTAGCCTATTTATTATTTTGTATTCTAACACTGTTTTATATTATGCCTATAAGATTTTAGTAATATTGTATTAATGATTCTATTAAAGTTGTTAAATATTTTATATTTATATTATAAATTTTTTTAAAAAAATATTATTATTATGAATATGTTATGGTTATTGGCTTTTTGCATAATTAAATTTTTACGGGCCTCGTACTTTTTGCACTGATTGCGTCTTGTTCTTTCTGACAGGTGATGGGTGCACAACCGCGTCATGTGCAACTTATTTTGCAAGGGACGCGGCAATTATGGTATCATGTTCCTGCGATCTGACTGAACGTGGCTCTTAGGGTATCACGTCTCAAAGCGACAGTCATTCAGCCGCGTCATTATGCACTATTCCGGCAATACATTTCACCTCGAGATCATTCCGGTCAATCATTTTAAAACTCACATCACCACGGTCAAAAGGCCGGAATATGTGCATCCTTAGCGTTATGTTCCATGATAGCTAAGTTGTGATACCAGTGTATTCATTAAATCAACTCTTATGAGAAGGAATTGAACCCCTTCCCAAGGAGAAAATTTTAAGCGATCCCACCCCACCTAGCTCTGAGTGGTCTAGCCATTCAAAATTTTACATGTAGATTTAATAATCCACATCATTATAATAGCTAGCATTTTAATTTTTTTATTCATTAATATTATTTTATTTCATAATCCCTTCTCCTTCCTCCCTTCTCTTCTCTGAATCTTCCCTCCCCACATCCAAGCCAACTTGAATCCCACATGAAGTGATCATGTTTGTTGCAACCACATCAGACGCCTTAACTATGTCAGATCACTGTCACACCTCTTCTTGAACGCCTCAACCACGTCACACACCTTGTGTAGCACGACACAACTGTGTTGGACTACCATCGCACCTCTTACTGCACACCCCAACCGCATCGCACACCTCAAATCGATGCACCGCTGCATAATCGTTTTCCTAATTTTTAATAAAGTTTTCGGATTTTTATTTACAATTCAATAGATCTGGTGTTTCTCTTAATTCTTTTGCGGCCGTTGTTAGTTAGTTTGCTAATTATGTTTGATTGTTGTTGTTGAAGTTAATCAAAGCCCTAAAGATGATAGCGGGTTCAGGCCAATTACAATTCTAAATTCTTGATCATGCATCTACTGATTGTGCCTTATGCCCTTTTGGTAGGAATTTCATTATAATTATCTTCATGAAGTGATGTAATGGTATACTTTGGGTGGTAGGACACGAGATCCCCTGTTGCGGTCTCTAGTTTCTCATTCAATCCCTTATCCGATTGCTAGTGGATGATGATTTCTTTTTCAGAATAAGATGACACTAGGACTTTGGTAGTGTGTTTAAGTTGCCTCCATTTAATGAAAGCATCTTTTACACTTTGATTCTTGTAGCTGATTACTTGATCTGTTCACATTTTATGTCCTTGTAAAAAGTGATTTGTTAGTGTTAATATACTATTAAATTACACTTGATAGGAAGGTTCAGGCCAATTAGGTTTGATTATTGTTGGTGAAGTTAATCTGACAATCTTGTGTCGTAATATGTTGTTTATGCTATTTTTTGCAGTTGCTAGATTTGACTAATTGCTCAGCACTAGGAGTAATTCCTAGCAACTTGATATGCAATGGTCAAGCTTAGAAGAGCTTTTTAAAGGGAAATGTAATATTCAATGGGAGATTAAGGGAAGGGAAAGCCAAAGCAATAATTCAAGTCTAAGTGAGTTAAGGCATTTGGAGCAAATGAAAATTTTAAATATGCAGAAAAAAGATACTTTAATTTTTCCTAGAGACTTGCTTTCCTTTGAAAAATCATAAGGCTACAGGAATGAGGGGGTCATTCTACAATGCAAAAAAGATTTACATATAAGTTCAAGGAAGATTGTAAATGTTGACCAACCTACCACTAGCTATTGGAGCATAATTTGTATAATTTCTGTCTTGTTAGGTGTAGTATTTGGAGATTGTTGTAAAACAGGAAGTTTTTTCTTCCAAAAACATAATGTACCATTGTAATTGATTCAAAATCTTGTAACATTGTTCAATATATGTCATTTGACATATTGTTGAATAAATGGATTTATATTACATATATAACATTTACAGATTTCATGACAGCTACCATGATAAAACTCTTAAGCAATAGAACTCCAGTCATCATTTGTATATAATAGTTATTTGCATGAATTGACAATTAACAACATCTACATGACAATAAATCATGTATCTGTTCCGTTTAGCATGATAACTTCCATGATAGCTTGCAAGACCTCCTACCATTCAGAAAAACTTGCATGACAGCTTCCACGATAACTTGCAAGACCTCCTATCATTCAAAAAAACTTGCATGACAACTTCTATGTTAGCTTGTAAGACCTCTGAAATATTGCATGTCAACCTCCATGGTAGCCTGTAGGACTTCTTATCATTAAAAAAAAAAAAAAAACTTGTTTGACAGCTTATATCATATTGCATCATTCGCAGTCATTTTGTTGAGTAGGCAAAAAGTCATCCTTATTATGAGCTCTTGAGTTTTGCTGATCCTGAAAAAGAGTTCGCGAGAAGGAACTAAAATAACCTATTCTTCTACGATACAGTATCACAATAAGTATGAAGCACATAAATAGTCATTTGTTGGAGCTAGAATAGTATCATAAGATGTTATTCCATAATAATACCTGCATACATGACTCTTGAGAGATATATGGAACACAAAAATTTGGTGGAGCTATTCCATGTTCGGGTCAAATAAATGATATAACACGAAAATGCGTCTGACCCGCAAATATAATTTTTTTTAATTTTTTCAAGGTTATTATGAGAATGATATTAAAAAAAATATATACACCTTAGGTTTCAACACAAAAATTCACACTTATATTATAAGATTTTTCGTCGTGTCGTGTCAGCTGTATAATAATTAATCGGGTCGTGTTCGGGTTGAACACAGGTTTTGCCACCCCTAGTATTAACACTTGCCACTTGGGAGGCATATGAAAAACAATAAGGTGGTGGAGTTGTATCAGCATTTGCCACTTGAGAGATATATTGAAAATAATAAGGTGGTAGAGGTGCTAAAATTTTTAGTTGTCGTAATTGAAGCTTTTCCTAAATAAATAAAAAAAAAACAATAATTATAAAATCACACAAATAAATAAATAGTATGGTCCCAATTAATTTATTAATTGTACTTGTATTAACAAGATTATGTCTTAGAGGTTTAGATGGAGCATGAGATTTACCAAGGGCTTGTGATTGGCGTCTCTTACACCTTTTCTTTTCCAAGTGACTTTTGAGTCTAGCATTTGTAACTCCTCTTGCTCGAACACATTGCAGATCTAAAACTTTTTTTGAATTGAATGTTTTATGCTCATCTATCTCTTCATCACTAGTCTTACATTCAACTACAGTCTTATCAATCATGCTACCAATAATTTTTACTTCATTTCCAATCTTTTTATCATATGCACTAGGTGATCTTCAGCCATTTTGGTTGTTTTATCTGTCAATGCACATTTGGTTGCAAAATAAATGACTTTCTTCATTATTTGACTCATACGAAAATTAATTTCGTGTTTGCCATTGTTGCTTATACTAAAACCATCTTTAGCATTTTTTTGTACACCTCTTCAAGATATATTGAGAAGGTATTTGAAAAATGTTGTGAAAGATAAGTACTTTCAATGCATGAAAACGTAAGAGGCCAACTGATTCAAACTTTCTGCAAGTATATTCAATAGAGCAATTTGTTGTTTCAAATGTCACAAAATATTGTTTGTCATCACCAAATTTAACTAACTTGTAATAAAACAAAGTGTCATTTTCATTGATTTTTTCAATTGCCACAGATAAAGATTCAAACAATTCTTCATAGAATTCTTCAAAAATAACATAAGTATATACCCGTGCAACTTGTTCAGCCATACATGTAATAAAAGAAAATAAAAACTTTCAACCATACCATTTTCATTGATTTTTTCAATTGTCACAAATAAAGATTCAAACAATTCTAATAATTGCGAGTTCTTTTACTCTACGAGGTGCGGATTGATTGCACTCAAAGTCTTTTTTGCAATTCTTACCATCGTCTACGCTCCAAAACTTTTTAATAACAAAGTACAAATTGAGTTAGAGACATTATCTTGCGAGGGACAGTACGAAAAACATTATTCATACTCTCACTTCTTTGTGTTGCTAAGATGCTAGCTGAGAAATAATTCTCACTAAAAGTTGGGCACTAATTTGCTCGTAACTCATAAATTTTTTTCAACCATGAGCATTTTGAAATATCAACTTTTCTGACTAAATGAGCCAACACCTCTTCAAACTCCTTCTCTGATCCACAATTGTTGAGACACCTATTAAACAGAACTTTAAAATCAGATTTTCTTAAGTAATAAGAAAGATGCTTAAGACAGCGTTTGGTAAAGTAGAAAAAAAATTTATCCGGGAATCACGATTTCCGGAAATATGATAGGAAAAAGAGTTTTTCGGGAATGTTACCAAAAAGTTGTTTGGTAGATCAAAATATTCCTGGGAATATTGGATTAATTTTACTGATGTTGTGTTTGGTTGATGGTAAAATATTGTTGGAATGTGGGATGATTTTATGAAAGTACCCCTTCTATTCTTCTTCTCCTCTATCAGCATTTCACAAAATCTCTCCCCTCGATCTCATACACACTGTGAACCAGAGATTGCCAATAGTAATATAATATAATAGTAGGCAACTAAGAATCACTACAGCCTTTCAATTTAGTTTTACTTTTCTCTTGACATCGAAGAATCACTACATCTCCTCCTTAACTTTTCTTTGTATCTGCATCATCTCCAAGCTAAAGCTTTGGCCATGGCGTCTGGACCATCACTTAGCTCCAACGTGTTTGATTTTGGTTCCGCTGACATCCTTTGCTCACATGATGACTATTCACAAACTGAGCTCTTTGGTTAACATGGGTAAGACCATTGAGACGCTGGAGTTGATGATTGATGAAAGAACCAAGTTGATTTCTGGATTTTGGAACAACAAAAAATCAGGAACGAAAATATCAATTTCTGGAAAGGGTAAAAAAGTCCCAAAAAAGCTGTTGAATTTTTCCAACAAACCAGATTCTGGAAATACCACATATTTTGTGGTATTTGTTCATGGGATTTGGGTCACTAATTTGCACTACGACCGTTTCCTGAGAAATTATGGAATCAAGGGAAAGATTTCTTATTTCCTCTACCAAACATGGATTACTTACAATCCCTATTAATCTTTTCCAGGATTCTCACAAAAACACTCCTACCAAACGGGCCCTAAAAGCATTTTTGCCAATATGCCACAAGTGAAAATGAAGAATATAGAAATTCAAGGATTTTGATGATTACAAACAAACGTAGAAAGAACCTCAAGCATTGCAACTTGCAACAATCAAAAAGAAGTCTAAAGATTCAAGCAAAGATTGTGAAGTCCATCAAGACAATAGGCGAAACTTAAAGAAAATCAAGCCCCAAGCTTCATGAGAAGAATATAAACCCAAAGTGTCCATAAATAATATTTTAGAGTTAATCGTGAAGGTGATTGATTACTTGCATACAAAGCTCAAAGTTGTTTTTCCAAAACACATGCATTTGATATTAAGAAAGTTTCCTAGCATCTCTTATACATGAAAGCAAATATTAGACATTTATCAAATGATCAAAAGTGATTACAATTGATGTGTAACTAAGAAAATCAATCTAGAACGGATTTTTAGCCTTTCCAACAGGCTGAGAATCGATTCCCTGCATATGGGAATGACTCCGTCTCTTTGGAAAAGTTGGGAATCCATTACCATAGCAAGGGGAGCGATTCCTCCTAAACCAGAAGACAAGAATAATGGCCATAAAACGGCTAGTTTGTGAAAATAGTTGAATAATCACTCAAGGGCCCCCTCTATAAATAGGAATCATTGTTCTATTGATTAGACACTTCTTCTTGATCATTATTCTTCATTTAAATCATATTATTAGCTTATTCTCATTCATCTTGATCATAAACACTCTTTGAGCTTTATTCTTGTGAAATTGTCAACACACATAGTTCTTAATCTTGCATAATTTGTACTTTGAGAGTACTTAACTATTGTTAAACACCTCCATTTGATTTCTTGAATAGTTAGGGGAGTGAAACCCTTATACTTGAGAAGTCACCAAATTCCTAAGAAAACTTGGAGTGAAATATTGTAAGGCATCAAGAGCCCGAAGCCTTGAAAGGTTGTAGTGATTTGTCAAGCACCCTCAAGCTTGATAGTAGTGAAAAAGTTTGATCGAGCAACTTCAGTCAGGATGTAGGTCATGGTGGTGGCGACCGAATCAGGATGCATCTAGTTTGCAATTTCTCTACCCTTAAACTCATTACTTTAGTCTTGAAATTGCATTTTTAGATTATGTTTATTTATTCGCTTGCTTACTTTATTGATCACACACTTTCTCATACACTTAGATTTTTCCTTGTTAAATCATTTTATTGAAGAAACACTCTCTGAAATATCAAATGAGGTACTTTGTGAAAAGATTTTATAAAACTCTATTCACCCCCTCTCTTGAGTATTGAAACCACTAGTCCAACATCATATTTTGTGGCAACTGGTCTACTACATACTTGGCCCACAACCCTACTTTCACGAATAATGCAAACATATTGGATTGTCATGTTACACGTGAAAAGGTTGCCTATGGGCTTGTTCATTTGTTACCAGTTTTATCCTCCGATGAATTGGCAGATGTCTTTACAAAACCTTTATCTGCACCAGCCTTCAATTCCTTCATCTCCAATTTGGGCATCATTAACCTTCTACGCCACCTTATGGGGGGGGTATTACCAGGCTCAGACATTTTGGACTCAAAACGGCCCAGCCCACCAAAGTCTCAAGCTTCATCTCATGACAAGTCTCAAGTTTCATCACATGAAGCTTCAATGATTTACACATGTGCTACCAATCACAATAGATGGACGTAATCGCTTGCTGTTAGCTAATAGTCTGAAGTTTGTTATTTAGTTAGCGTGGTTGTAACCATTTCATTTTATGTTATTCTTCTTTAAGCTCAATAATTTCCCTCTTTCCTTGCTATAAATAATAGCTCATATGTATTCTCTCATTATCAAGAAATGAATTTTTTCATTGCCATTTTTGTTAACTACTATATTATTTAACTAGTTTCATATCAGTTTATTGAGTGGCTGCCTAACATCATTCAAGATTAGTCAACAAAATTAATTTTTTTTATAAAAGTATTTATTGGATTTTTTTATCATTTTAAATGACATAACTCTGTGTCATTTGAAGCAGTGTTTTAAAACCCGATTTGGACCTGCCGACTCGACCTGAGTTTCGGTAACTTGGTGCCCTCATTGGTTCGAGCTGGGCATAAAATTGATTATGCACTTGAACCGATTGACGCGGACCAAAATCGGGTTCAACCGATGGTGAATCGGATCGAAAACCAGATTCAGTCGGATTTATGTTAAATTGTGTAAAATATATACATTTTACAAGCGACAAGATTCAAACTTGAGCCCCTTATTTGAGGATCAGAAGGCTTATCACTAGACCACTTTTTTTGTTGTTGAACAAAACATAATTTAATATTTATTATATATTATTTTGAAATCCGATTGAACCATTAATCCAGTAACCCAATATCTTGATCGAGACGATGACCGGCCCGAGTTTTAAAGCATTGATTTTAAGTGAAACAAGTGTATTTTAATACATATTTGGTCTCTTACATTATCTCTTATCCATAAAAAATGAAATAGTATTATGGATGATAAAAAATATAAAAGACCAACAAATATGTACCAAAACACTTAAAATAACATAAGTTATATCATTTAAATTAATAAATATTTTTCCTTTATTTATATGTGTTGTATAGTTGCTACGGCATCCTTTTTATTTATTGGTCGGCTATTACAGAACAAAGTAACCAGGTTACGTGAATACCAAAAATAAGAAATATGCACACATTTCTATTGTTTCTATTGTTGAAAACGTTTCACGTGCTTTTAGAAACACCATGTTTGTTTCAACCTCATCTATCCAGGAAGTATGGATTTATTAGATATCCGCACTGTTCAAAAACCCAATTTGAAGGTGGGATTTTCAGAAAATCGGTTATCTCACTTTTAATGCACTGTTGATTTCATAAAGTTACCTAATTTTTCCAGTAAAGTTTTCCGCCACCAAACAACTTTTTTTACATTTTTCTACCTTTTTCACTTTATCCATCTTTCCAATCATTTCTCTATCTATTATATTTTCCTACTATCAAGAAAACGTTTGTAGATTACTTCGAAATTGCTTAACCTTGTGGGTTTTGTTTTTCCTCCGGTTCCGGTAATCTGTTGGAACTTGGACTTGCAATATTCCACTGATGATTAATTAATTAAGATAATTACAAAAAAATTATACAATAATAAAAAGTTATTAAATATTTTGATTTAAAAAATATATGATTTTATTTAACTAAATTACTTTTTCAGTCTATTAGTGTTTTCTTTTATTTCACTCAGTGTAGATATCAAGAAGTAAAGACAATTACCAAAAAATTAATTCATTATTGATTTACGAAATAAAAAAATTGAAAGAAAATAAACGTGATAAGTATTTTAAAATAGGAAGATCAATAACTTCAAAGTTCAAACAAAAGTAAACTTGAGAAATTGTAAGAAAATTACTTTATTTCGTAATACAGGTGTACATTATTTTAGATCATTAAAGTATATTGTTTTCAACACAAATTTTTGTCACCCTAATAAAAGATCAAAGATAAAATAGAAAAATAAAAATGAAAGATCAACTATAAAGAAAAAAGATAAAATTAAATAGAAAAAAATATTTATGTTTTTATTGCAAAAAAATTTTGTCTGCCACACTCGTATAAAAGTGAGTAGGTACTACTAATCTTTTCTCTCTCTCCTCTTTGTAATGAGACCTACTTGCTTTTATTATGTAAATATAGCATAATTTTTTTTCATTAAAAGTAGAAACATTAAACCTTACAAAATCAAAACACCAAATAATATTTTGACAAACTCTCCAACAACCACGAATAAGGCCAACAAAAAAAAAAAAAAAAAAAAAAACATTT
The DNA here is from genome assembly GCA_032173675.1 of Gastrolobium villosum. Taxonomy (NCBI): domain Eukaryota; kingdom Viridiplantae; phylum Streptophyta; class Magnoliopsida; order Fabales; family Fabaceae; genus Gastrolobium; species Gastrolobium villosum. The sequence continues at coordinate 79,632 of JAVKPL010000012.1, read as the reverse complement.
TTGCGTGGCTGAAGACTTGAAGCCCATTGATAAATCAAGTGGAGAATTGAATCAAAGTCACAAGTCATAATAAAAACGTTTTTAATTTCAAAAAAAAAAAGTAAAAATAAAAAAAAAAACTTGTTCCCGTTCTTTTCATGGGTAGGTGGCTTGTCAATATGGATGACCATGATTCGTGGCTGGGGTTACTTAGAGAATAAAATTTGTAACACTTGTGCATAAGAACAAAACATACTAGAACCCCTCAGTCGTCTGTTTTTTCATGATTGACATATAATTTCTTTAAAAAATTCCTAAAGAGATTGAGGTTTGCCCGATCTTAATAGAATTAACTAAAATATTATGTAAAAACAAAGGGTTTTATAAGAGTTATGTTGTAGGAAAAGTGATTGTGTTATGTTATAGAAATTCGTTTTGCGTGCCAAATTTTTTTTTTGCTGCGGGCCCCACGAAATGTTGTGTGTGTAAGAAAATTTGTGTGGTCATATTAAATGATAGATGATAAACCCAAAAACAAAAGGGTTTGATATTTTTTATGTTGTAAGAGATAATTTTATTTATTACCATATGAGAAAAATTAAACCCAAAATAAAATTACAATTATCACCTTCAATTGAATTTGTCTAATAAATTTTTTTTTATTCATATTGGAAACGACTTTCTCAATATTATTTTTTCCATTTCATCGTCTAGAACTTGAGACATCTAATTAACAATAATTTTTCATTAACGGGGTGTGTGGTAACAGTGTTATATTGAGATACCCATACAAATGAGATTGACATTCTTTGTTTTGGTTATAGAAAGGGGCAATGCCCCCACAAAACAAAAGAACAGCAAACAAGAAGGAAGGAAAAAAACAGAACAAGAAACAACAGAAAACAAAACATCAAACACTAGTAGAAAGCCAGGAACAAGCGTCATCCTGTATTTCTCCTAGCAGCCACCTTATTCAGACCCGGATCCAAAAGATCAGCAGCAAGAAGATTTAACAGATCGTTGTGAGGGGAAGAGATTGATTTGAGCCCAAAGGAATCATCCAAAGCCTTTTTCGCAATCCAATCCGCATAGGTGTTGCTACTCCTAGGAATTTTATTCAATAAGACAGTCCACTCTTTCATTAAAAAGACTCGAATCTTAGCTACCAATGGCAGCTTTCGAGTATCATTACCATGATTGGTAAGAAGGCAAAACGCTTGAGAAGAATCAGTTTCCAACACTAGTTTCCTCCAGCCATGCTTCCAGGCGAAATCAAGTCCATAAAGGAGAGCCCAAAGTACAGCATGCAGAGGAATGCAAGAGCCAATGAAGGCTGAGAAACCGCCACACCATAATCCATTCCTATCCCTCAAGAGACCACCACAAGCTGCCCGATTACCTTGCACAGCCCCATCCACATTTAATTTCAGAAAGTCCTCCGCAGGCCTAATCCACGATGTAGGAAGTTGAGAGTGAGAAGTTCCTGAAAATGTTATTTTAAACTTAGCCAAACAGAACCTATTTTCCTCAATTTCTACAGCTATAGCCTTTGAAGGATCCTCAGGACGCTGGAAACCTTCTTCGTGAATTTCCTTATTCCTCCATAACCACAAAAAGTAGCAAGTGGTAAAGAAAGAGTCTCTCCAATCCTTGAGGTTGCTGTTGTTTGAAGTGAGATTTAGAATCATCCACTCCCTAAAAGAAATCACAGTGAGGAAACTCGGTGGAAGAGGGTGCAACATGGGCAACAGCCAGCACTTTCTTGCCTTCCAACAATCTCTAAACACATGAAGGCAATCTTCAATCACTTCAGGGCAGAAAGGGCACTTATTGGAACTACCACTCCACTTTGATATTGACTCTCTTGTTAACATTCTATCATGAAGCATTTTCCAGATAAGCATTTTGACTCTTTCCTTGCCTTTCCACTTCCAAATACGGTCTCAACAGTCAATGGGGGAAGGATTGCTAGAATCTAACAAGTTATTGTATGCCAGCTTAACTATGGAATGCCCAGGGTTCCAGTTAGTCCAAGCTATGCTATCCTCCTCGGCTTCATCATCTGGATGAGGAACGGCAAGAATTTTGTTCACCACATTAAGGTCAAAATGGTTCACAAGATAATGCACATTCCAGCCTCATTCAGAAAGGAAAATACTGTTGCTAATCTTTAAATCCAAGACCTCTTGAGAAGGAAGGGTATGAGTATGAGCAAGGAGGTTTGGGCTGAGACCAGTCCAATTCTCTTTCCAAAATATCCAGTAATTAACATTCTAACTTGTCCATGTTTGTTACTAGTTTTTAAAAGAATTATCCATTAATTAAACTGATTTGCTCATTATTTCTCGTTTCTTTGAAAATTGTGATGAAAAACACTGTTGAAGAATATCATTTCGAATGTGGTATTTTGAGATTATTGACAAAATGGAAGAACGAACACGAAATAGATGACGAAAATGACCATCTTCTAGCCCTATTCGTGTACTGTGCAATTAGGGGTGGCAATTTAAGACATTCGTGTAATAAATGGGTCGTGTTCGGGTTGGAAATATGCACGAAAATATTCGTGTCGGGTCACGGGTCAACCTGTGAACCCGCTCTGACCCGCAAATATAAATTTTTTTTATTTTTTCAAGGTTATTATGGTAATTTTATTGAATGATATAAAAAAATATATACACTCTAGGTTTCTTTTTATTGAATATTTTTTTTTTGTTATATTGCAATCAGATTTGGTGCTTTTTTGGGGCGAGTCGTGTTCGGGTTGAGAATTTTGACACTAATAATTAATCGGGTCGTGTTCGGGTTGAATCTATTCGTGTTCGTGTCAAAACTTAAACCAATGCTTGATTTCGTAATTTCATCTCATTTTTCCAGCAATATTTAACCTTCAATCAAACATAATCTTAGGAAACTTAAACCAATTTTTTCGATAATATTTCAACCTATCCAATAATTTTTTTAACTTTCCTAGAAAATATAATTTCCCACCATATTTTCATTAATTATAATTACTTGGTAAAATAATTTTCTTCTCTTCCAAACGCCCTTACTTATACGATTGCTAATTACATGTTTACCATCGATTGGGAAAAAAATTTCAAGGAAGTAAATGAACCAATAACTGTAGCCTTTTCAAAAGAAAGAGGCAATTTGAGTCATTTCCTACCAACTAAATCTAACGGACACCTGTCTACATGCGCAGCAATTTGTCGTTTTTATTTACGGACTCTCAATCCCACAATTACAGTATATACGACACTGGACCCTGCATCTAACAACTAACAAACGCTTCTTCTTCTCGTTATTATTGCTCCACATATATATATATATATATATATATATATATATATATATATATATATATATATATATATATATATATATATATGGGAAAAATATTTGCATTTTAAATAACATAACTTTGTGTCATTTTTAATGAAACTATGTCATTTTGGTGTAGTTTTACAATATCTCTCCTCCATTTTCTTTTTATTTCTAATTTTATAAATTATAAAAAAATGACAAAACACACCAAAATGGGATCTAGTCTTTAATTATGTGTGTAACATGAGAATTTTTTCTCAAATAAAATGAGAAAAGATTAAACTATATATATATATATATATATATATATATATATATATATATATATATATATATATATATATATATATATATATATATATATATAGAAAAGTGTTTATCATTTTTTTTACTATCATATCTAATTAACATTGGATTAGTGAAAACAGTTGAATTTTTTTGAGAAAAAAAAATCTAACTTTCTCTTTCTCTCTAAAGTGATAGTAGAAAAAATAGGTAGGAAAATGACACACTATATATATATATATATATATATATATATATATATATATATATATATATATATATATATATATAACACAAAAGTGTGATATAATTTATATCATTTCATTCTCACAAAAAGACGGGACCCACATCTTTATATTTTTTTTATCCACTCTCTCCTCCTATATTTATATATAAAACATTGAAGAGAGGAAGAATTAAGTAGCATAAGTAGAAGAGAAGGATCATAAAAAAAAAAAAAAAAAACAGAAAAGAAGATCGATCAAAGATGAGAGGTAGCAACCACTTGATAGGTTTACTAAACTTCTTGACGTTTTTGCTCTCAGTTCCAATACTAGGAGGTGGGATATGGCTGAGCAGCAGAGCCAACAACACGGATTGCCTCAAGTTCCTTCAGTGGCCATTGATCATCATCGGAGTAAGCATCATGGTCATCTCCTTAGCTGGTTTTGCCGGCGCATGTTACCGCAACACCTTCCTCATGAGGCTCTACCTCGTTGTCATGTTCTTCATCATCGCCGTCCTCGTCGGATTCATCATCTTCGCCTATGTTGTCACCGACAAGGGCTCAGGAAGGGCGATACAGAACCGTTCTTACTTGGACTATTACCTTCAAGACTACACGGGTTGGTTGGAGGCACGCGTAGCCAGTGATAGCTATTGGAGAGACATTAGCTCTTGTATTAGGGATTCTAAGATTTGTAGTAAGCTTGGAAGAACCATAGGTGGAGTCCCTGAAACTGCTGATATGTTCTACCTCAGAAATCTCACTCCTATTCAGGTAATTTTTTTTTTTTGTTGAATCAGGACAATATGGAAAATGATTTGTTTACAATTTTTTTTACAAATTATACTAAGTATAACCAATTATACACTCTTGATTAATGTATGATTGGTCTGACATAATATAATTTATAAACAAATTTTTTGTAAATATAACATTTTCCGGATAATATATATGTTCTTTTGGGATATTTTATGCTAAATTAAATTGAGAAATGTTATACTTATTATTTATTTTTTTTACTATTTCTTATTATTAAATCTTAACCGTTGATTTCCGTCCATCTAACGGTTGTAATTTATGGGATCATAATTATTAATAATTATTAATTTACAATAAATTATAATCGTTAGATTGACGGAAATCAACGGTTAAGATTTGGTAGTAAGAAAAATAGATAGTAAGTATAACCATTTCCAAATTAAAATTAATTTTTTTTTATATAATATATAATAGTAATACTGAGGTTCAAACCTATATGCTCAGGTAAATTATCTAAATTTCTCATTACTAATGGCTTATTAAAAAAATATTTCTTAGGTAATTAAGTTAGACAGTTTTTTGTGTTTTGAGACCAATAATAATGTTTTGAATTAATTGTTTTATTTTTTTCCTAGAAAGTTTTGGTTTTGTGCTTATAAATGGAAGTATGGGTCGTAGAGAAAGAACTCGAATGAAGTGCTTGCACTTCTTTGGATGGGTAGATCCTCCTCATCTGACTCCTCCTCATCTTCCTTGCAATTAATGAATATTATAGCATGTGAGGGACGAATTGAAGGGTTTTGACTTTTGACTACACTGGCCCCGAAAAATGTGCGTGGTTCATGGGCCAATCCATTTCTTGCTGCCCATGTTAACGATAGAGGTATAATTAATAAGAAATGAAAAATAACATAAAATATCAGTGTGTAGATGATAGGAACAATAGTTGATTAACATTTGGACAAGGGCGTCATTGTTAAGATACTAATTAAAATATGTCACCACTCACGTCACGTATTGTGTCCAAAATATAAGACAGCGGACAATGATTTTAGTAACAGTGTTTATCCTTTTAAATAACATAATTTATATCTTTTTACTCTCACAAAGAGGTGGGACTCACACCTTTATTTTATTTTTTATCAATTTTCTTTCATCTCTTATTTATCTCTTTCTCTCTCTTAAAATGACACAACTTTACATCTTTTAAAATGACGTACACTTTACTAATGATATTTCATAATAAGAATAATATAATGTGGATTTATCGATTTTTGACAGTGGCCGGTCCGCATGATTCGATAGCCACGTTGCTGATAATTAATGCATTATGTGATTTTATAATAAAAAATTTGGTGCCTTTGTTTGTAGTATACGTAATACAGATGTATTCATTTTTTTTTTTTGTTATTTATACGGTTTGGTTTTTTAATGATGTATTCCTTTTTTAACTTTTGATTAGTAAGTTGATATTACAATATATTTCAAAATAAATTAAGGATTTGATATTTCTCGTATTATAAGAGATAAAATTATCTTTTACATATACATAAAAGTGTGTAGGGTCCCATATATTTTTATATGTGTATAGGAGATAAAATTATCTTATTTACCAAAAAAAAAAGGAGATAAAATTATCTCCTATAACATTAGAGACATTAAATCCTTAAATTAAATATACAAATAACTTTATTTATACACTTTACAGATAAATTTGTTTTCAAAATATCTTATCCAATTATAAAACTTTGAATTATAAAAGAAATAGCTAGTATGATTTATGAATGCTTTTATTTGAATTTAGCATAAAAATTGTTTACATTTAAATGGGAGTGTGCATTAGTTGTATGGAATTCAAACAATTTTTTTTTTTTTAGGTAGTTAAATTCAAACAATTCTAACATTATATAAATAATTTGGTTTAGTTTTGACTAGTATAAAAAAAAGTTAATTTGTTATTTAATAATGTATTTCTACATTATTAAAATATATATCAAATAATTTTCTCTTTATTGATATTAAAACTTGACCCACAAGTTCTCACGAGTCACGTCGACTCATTTAAGAATTTGAAGCATATGACATAAGCTCAATAAATTAAACCGATGGGTCATGTTGTTAGTTGGGGGCTTTAGCGAATTACAAACTTCCCTTTGTTTTTGGCTATATCTACGAACTTTCGTCTCGATCCACTTTACACAGCTACACCATCCTTTTAAAATTCTCTCTCTCTCTCTCTCTCTCATTGAAATCCACTATCCATTTAGTAGAGTTGCTAGTTAATGTTTGGATTGGAATGCATTCATTCTTTTATGTATTTTTTTTATATGATATTACGGTAAAGTGTGTGCCATTTATTTATTTTTTTGATATAAGTGTGTGTCATTTTTTTTTTTTGTGAAAAGTGTGTGTCATTTTAAGAGAGAGAAAGAGATATATAAAAGAGGAGAGAGAGTTGACAAAAAAAATAAAGTGTAAGTCTCACCTATTTGTGAGAGTGAAAAGATATAAATTGTGTTATTTAAAAATATAAACACCATGATATTATTTGAAGAAAGAGATAAATAAAAATTAAACAATAAGACCTTATCATATAAATGAGATCATGTGCAAAGTCTTTATAATTATCTTTCTCTTCATTTGATCTTATGTAAAATCTTCATATAAAAAGATCAATTCCTGTATGAATGGAACTGGCCGGGGCCTTGGTGGTGGGGATAAAAATTACATTAATCTTAATTATTTGATTATGAGAATCTCATTCTTTTGTAAGATTTATTGTATCAGATGATAGTACTGTTGTAAAAGAAAGTCACCTTTTAGAAGAAAAAAAAAAAAACATTACTTATAAACATTTGAACTCTGCAAGTGTTGGGTAGCCATATTGTTGTCATTAGGTGTGGGATCCTTGTCTTTTTTGTTTTCTAGTATGGTACGTATGAGGCTGGGAGGACAAGATGAAAGGAAGCGGGAATCCTGACCAAGATTATTTCCAAAAATTATTATATATACAGTTTATTATATGATGTATTTTTATTTTTTATTATTTTAATAAATATAATATAAAAACCATTGATATGTATGATGAATTATATAATAAAAGAGTATTTGTTCCATTTTTATTCTTTAAAAATGTTAAAAATATAAAATACTTCCATTCTCATATGCGGATATGCCTACGTATAACAGAAGTTTACAAAAAATAATGTGAATCATGTTTTAATTAACTTATAAAGAGCATACAAATGTAAGATGTTATGTATATAAGTATATATTTAGCTCTCTGTATTCTTTAAGCTAGTCCTATCACAAGAGAATAATAATTGTTAATAGAGAAAAATAAATATTAGTTAAGTTTCTAATCTAACAATGTTGGAGGGTGGTAGGCAAAAAAAATGGTAGATAGAATAAACAATCTCATATAAGAATGTGTTTAGCACTATGTATTCTTTAAGCTAGTCATATGATAATAATTTTTAATAATTCTTTTTTAATTTTAAGTTAGTAAATATGAGTGGTTTGTAAATTCGCTTGTAATTAAATATAATTGAACTGAAATTAATTGTTCATAGTGTAGCTAGCAATGATTAAATATTAATATCAATGAGTTTATGATTTAAGCTGCCGACTATTAACACAGTTTTTATGATAGCTCAACACATGACCCATATGGTAGCTCTTACATCTCACTCAGCCAGCCTTCATCATTATATAGTGGACTAGAGCCCACAGATTATCATCTTTTAAGTTTTCACATTTTAGTCCTTGGGCTATCGTTTGCCCCGCATGCACATGTTGCAATCCATGCCCAAATCATTGGGATACTAATTATAACAATAAAAAAAGTCTTCTTAACTTATGATTGCAGGCCATAGTAATTTTCGCAACTCTCTGCATTTATATGGGAAGGAAGAAAAATAATTAAATATAGCTTGATTGTAAGGAGAGGCAAATTAAGGCTAAAGTTACATGGAAAGAATCCGTTTACAATTTTTTTTATGACTTTTTGCAAATTACATTATGTACTCCTTAAAGTACATATTACACTATTTACTCCTGGAAGTACATAATGTAACCTAGTGTATTTCCAGGAGTACATAACGTAATTTGTAAATAATTTTTTTTTATAAATATAACTATCTCTAAGTTAAATACAAAACCTATATATATGTCATGTAATTTATTAACAGAAAATTATTATTCCTTTTGTGTTTGTAGTCTGGTTGTTGCAAGCCCCCAACAGAGTGTGGTTATATCTATCAGAATGAGACAGTGTGGAGCCCAGGAGGAGGAGTAGTGGGAACCAACCCAGATTGCACTAGTTGGAGCAATGACCAACAATTGCTTTGTTATGCCTGTGACTCTTGCAAAGCTGGTGTGCTGGCTAGTCTCAAGAAGAGTTGGAGGAAGGTCTCTGTTATCAACATTGTTGTCATGATCATACTTGTGATTGTTTACATCATTGCTTATGCAGCATATAGGAACAACCGTAGGATGGATAACGATGAACCCTCCGGTGAAGCAAGGATGGAAAAGGCACAACCAAGTAGAATTCATTTCTAGCTGCAAGCATTGACTTATCTCACATGTTATGATTTTTTTTTTTACTCTAATTAAGTTGCTCTCATGGTTTTGTATCAAAGACTTGGTAACTTAAATTTGGTTTGATCTTCGGTTTTTACGCCTTGTGATGTGTTTAGTTTATCTTTTTCATACTTGTTACGATATGATAGATCGATATGTCCAATCAGAAATTAATATGTTAATATAGGATCTGTTTGTCCTCTCTCAGTACCTATAGAGGAGGTACCATAGAGATCAGCAGATCACTGTGCACAATATTACAAACGACATAGTCAAGGCGTGGGGTGTGTAGGGGTGTAAATAGACCAGGCTAGGCTTTGGGCTTAAATAGGCTAGGCTTTGGGCTTAAATAGGCCAGGCTTATGTAAAAAAACAGTGGGTATGACCCGGCCTATTAGCATGTGTAGGCTCCAAATTACAAGTCTGACCTAACCTGTATTTAAAAAATAAAAGCATTGGCTTAGGCCTATTAACCTACTTAAACCTATTAAACATTCAACAATTAAAAGAATAACTAAAATAATATTATTTTATTATTCAAAATTATTAAATTAATTTTATTTATTATATTTTAAATAAATAATATGATATAGGCCGGCCTGTAGGCTTATAGGCCCAACATGTTCAAAAAAAACCTATGGTTTGTTTTCTAAATAGGTTTTTTTAAAAGTCTAAGTCTGTTCTATTTTACTATTTATAATAGGTCAATCCTGACCTAATATAGGCTAGGCCGTAGGCCCATGTAGGCCGGCCTAGCCTATTTACACTCCTAGGTGTGTGCACAATGACAAGCTAAGAGAGAGGGTTTAGAGTGTGTGTACCTTATTGGCTTAACCCCTTATTTATAGATGGATTACCTGGCAAAAGTGTACTTCTGGGCCTCTTAGGAATATTGGGGGCCCAATTTCAACTGCTTAGCTGTCTGGATATGATCGTCATTAATAGAATATTCTCTTCGTGTTTGTGTTGTCCTTTATTGGACATTCTATAATATAGGCCTTTGCCAGGTCCATAACAGTTGGCCCTCAACCCGGTAGTTTGGTTGTCCAGGCTGCCGGGATATAATAGCAGTAATCTCTACATTTGAATTTCCTTTGCATGTTTTATTCAAGTTAGCATTCAAATTCTTGCTTTGACTTGACATCTTCATTAAAGCAATTTTCTTTGGGTTGGAACTTTTCTTGGTCGAATTAATTGGATCAGCGATTGTAGTTATTATCTTTGTCATTCGTTTAGCCAGTTTTAGTGAACCGAGTATTGAATATGTTATTTTCGTATTTCTCCCTCAACCTTTTTTGGCTGAGGTGGTGCTTTGGTGAGGCAGTGTTTGCCTTCTTTTAACATCGAGCTCGACTTCTATTTCCGAGGCTTTCGCTTTGAGCCTAGCTTCTTGCCCCGTGGCTTTATTGATTCAGATTAGCTTTTCAGTGTTAACTGAACAAAATGACCTGGCCAAGGTCTTTTATGCGGATTTCGCTTTTTGCTTTTAACCCAATTTTCTTAATTAGGTTTTCAAATTTGAGGCGTCATGGTGACTTGATCAGGGTCGTATCAATTTGCCCTTGTACAGAGCTTGTACACATGTTGTTTATCTTGACACCATTTAGGACTCAGAAGCGTCCTTCCATTTTCCTATTCCTTGGCTAGAAGCCACAGTCTTACAGTGTGCTTTTTATTTTTAACCAGTTTTCTATCCAGGTTCTTGCACGTTGCTAGACGTAGGTTTCCAATACCTTGGTTTTATAATATTTAACTTGACTTCTTGCCAGAGTGTCATTTTTTGACTTCGGCTTATTTCGCCATTTTGACTTGTGAGCCATTTCGGATTGGGGTGCGATTCTTTTTTCCAGGACCACATCTCTCCAAACGCGTCTTCATTTTATCATGGATTGGGGTGTGATCCTTTTTCCAGGATCCCATCTCTCCAAACCTGTCTTTATTCTTTATCCCGGATTGTGGTGTGATCCTATTTCCAGGATCTCATCTCTCCAAACTCTTCTTCATTTAATCACGGATTGGGGTGTGATTCTCTTTCCAGGACCACATCTCTCCAAACCCCTCTTCATTTTTTATCCCAGGTTTTTATCCTGGGTATTTTCCCCCTAGCCCGGCATTCTGGGTGTCCGGGATGCCGGCGTGTATACTATGTTGAGCTTTTGTTCTATCCGATAAGTATAGTTGGGTTGCTGTGCATTGCTCTTGATCTCATTTGTGAATATTTTATTCTCAGTGTCTGGAAGTCGGCCATGTTCATGGTCCGAGCCTTGTTAGCCTTTTTATGGCTTCAACCATCTTGTTGTGTTGAATTCTTATTTCAGACATCCTCTTTTCCTTTACTACCCGGTAGTTTGGGTGTCCAAAGCGAGGTTTGTTGAACCATAATCTTGTTGGTCAAACTTCTGTGACTGAGGTCTCTATTGGAAGTGCGAAAGTTTTTCTATTTGACCTCTTTGTCTAAGTTTTATTGATTCATTGATCCATGTTCTGAATCCATGGATTCTTGTCGATCCGTGTTGCAGATTTATTTTTTCTTATTTCGTTCTTTCTTCTGTGCCGGGTATCGTGTATGCTGTTTCAATATTCCTCCCTCAACCTTTTTGACTGAGGTACGTAGCTCGGACTAGTTGACCAGTCTTTTTGACTGTTTTACCAAGATCTTCACTTATGAGGATTGCTGCTTTCCTCTTTTAATTTTGATTGCATTCCTGCACTTGCCCCCCAGTCCAGCAGTCAAGAAATCCGGGTTGTCGGGCTGTATTACTTTAATCCAAGTATCTTTATATCAGAATATTGACTTGCTTTTGTAAATTTTATTTTTTTGCTGATTTGAGGATCTTTGAGCTCCATTTTTACTGATGGTTTGGGGTTTTGTTCCTGGTTCTTCGCATGTTTCATTTGCAGAGTTGAATTTCTCCTTGCAATAATTAGCCCAATTTTATATGCTGTAGCTTTATTTATTTGAGCTCGGCTTTGCCAGAATATCGTTGTGATATCGTCTTCTATTTCAACCCGGTTGTGCATACCCCGTCTTTCACAAATTTTGACTTGATCGGAATCATTCACCTTTTTGAGTCCAGCTTGCATTGCCATGACGTTCAGATGGAACAGGCCGAGACTCTTGCTGAATGTAAGGCCGGGATATCGGTTTTCTTTGTAATTACTATTGTCGGGTTCTTACTCGGTTCTTCTTATCTTATGTTTCTAACGTTTTTCATCCCTTTCATGCCTTTGGATGATTTTGCCTTTATACTGGCATCTTGCATTTCATATTTCATGCCTCCCTGATAACTTAGATATATTTTTCTAAGTATTTGAGGTTTGTTGGTTTGCCGGGTTGCTTGAGGTCTTTAGCATTTTTCAACACTTCTACGCATTTGGCATTTTCTTGATTTGATAAGCAGGTTTTGCATATATGTTATTTAGGTTTATAACTTAGAAAATTTTCTAAGTACTTCAAACCTTGTTAAAATTTTCCTCTATCAGAGATGGATTATATTTGTAATTTAGATATCCTCCATCCGAGATGGGTTATCTTTGCAACTCTGATATACATTTCTCGAGTTCTTATTTATTGACCTGGCCGGGGTCAAAGCATATCATACGGATTCCGCTTTTTGTCATTCTCCATGATGCATGTTTGTTTTAACTTAACGTTTTGTTAAGTCAGCATTGATGAAGGTGATCATTGTCGCCTTCAATCATGACATGGGTTTCGTAACCTGGTTCTATCCAAGGTAAAGACAGTATTGTCACATGTCCTACTTGGGTCTTTCGACCTTAGTACGGAGCATTTCGACTTGAACAGAGTCAACATGACAAATTGCGCTTGTATCTCAGATTTTATGTTGATGCATCATAAACACAAGGATCCATATTTATGAAAGTATCTACTTGCTCCTTCGTTTTACTTTAACCCAGATTCGTATACCGTGGTCTCATAATTTTTAACTAGGGTTTTGCCTGAGTTTCAAAGGCATCATAATGACTTGAGTAGTGTCGCTTCAATCTGCCTTGGATTACGGAAGCGTCCTCCAGGTTTCCCTGAACCACGCTTGATGTCGTATTTATGAACTATTCTTTTACTTTAACCCGGATGGGATCCGTCTTCCAGTTTATATCTTGGATTTTTGTTTATGTCAGACTGGATCTCTCCTCATCCGCCTTCAACTTGGATTGGATTGGATCTCGCCATATCCATCTCCATTTTATCTCTGATTTGTATTTCAGATCTTTTGTTTAATTAACCATTTCTATCCGGGAAGGCCCGTCTTTATTTAACAACCATTTATATCCCGGTTCTTCTTGCATGGCTTTTTAATTTGGGCCACACTTCTTTTTGCGGTGCCTTTTTATCTGAACCCAGCTTCATTTCCCGTGGTTTTTAATTGGAGTTGGCTTTCTTCACAATCAACTAGAGTGAAATGTCGATATCTTGATTTTAATTTTGGGGAGGCGGTATTGGCCTTTTTTCTCTAGCCCGGCTCCTCTTGCCTTGGCTCTTTTTTCAACTTGACTTCTTTTGCCTAAGTCTCGTATTCATCTTTAATTGGAGCTCGAAATTTTGATCGGGCTTTTTCTCAGCTCAGCTCTCTGGCCAAATCTTATATAGGTGAATTTCCTTTCTTATTTGAGTGGATCTGGATCTCCTTATTTTTTGAGGGGATCTTCACACCACCTGTTTAATTATTCTTTGCATCGTAATAAAGTATGAAGAAAGCAATTAGCAATGATTTTGATTCAATCAAAAATCAATAATTATCCAGTTGTAATAAGATAATAATTGCAATCAGCAATCAATAATAATTGACCAGCAGCAATAATTGATCATATTTCATGCTACTCATATCATATCTGATTAGGCATCCATAGCAAGGCTCCATGCTCCCCAATTTCCTTGATCTTCATTTATACTCTATGAAACATAGGGAACGCGGCCTCATGGTGAAACCCAATGCTCCTTTGTCATGATAATATTCAAAATATTTGCCGACCTGCTTTTGCCGACAATAATAAACACATGTATAGCAAGCTTTCAAAACTACGCATCCCACATGTCAGTGCTTATGGAAATTTCATAACATATAAATATTTTGTCTAGCAAGAATGTCACATAAAGATCATGATAATAATTGACAAGATATAAAAGTAAGGAGAATAATGCTTCCCTGATATTTTATAATTATCCTGCTTGCAATAGAGGACAGTTCCTATGGTGGGAGGAACATAAAATCGGCTCAAGCTTTTTTAATAAAACCATGATTGCCTTTTTTTTGTTTTTAAAACTCTCCCAGTTGTCTGAGGGTCCATGGGAAGAACATATTTTGCCGATGTCATGAATTATGGAGAATTGGATTTATGGCAATACGACGGTCGTGCTGCTCTCGTTGGAGGAGGAGGGGCACAGTACTACATAATTACAGCAACCCTTTCTGGTTTTTTTCTTACAAAATACATGTCTATTTGCATGTCACAACCATAACATAAAGCAATTTTGATTTAAAGTATAAAGGATAAAGTATTCTCCTTGAAATCAAGTCACTCCAAGTTCAATCTCAGTCAAAATTCAATTGTTGTTTCTTGGTATGGCCATGGACATTAATCAAGGATTATATTCCAGCATTTGTTGGAGAATCGGAACTGCTTTTCAACTCCAATTTTGTATGTGTGATACAAATATCTCAAGAAACTTCAAGTTAGCTGAAATCTCATATTTAATTAATGATATATGTTGTGTAAATAAAAAGGAATGAATACTCCTTCGCGGCTTGCTGAAACCTCAAGAAACTTCAAGTTAGTTGAAACTTCAAGAAACTTTGGAATGAATGAATACCCAAGTGAATTGAAATAAAACCACATGCTCCTGATAGTATATCGGTTATTATCATTCTCCTGATATACCACATGCTTTCCAGAAAAGAAAATGCATGCCAATTATAATAATGGCTGAACATATGCACATGATATAAGGTTGTGTATTATTTCAAACTACTACCCTATTATGCGTTTTTCTGCAAGAGGTAATTTCTTGCTTCAATTTCAAATAGCAATCCGCTATGGAACCCGTCATCATCCATCACCGGCAATCAGTTATGTATTAGTTAACCATAGGAATTATTTTCTGCTAATTATATACTTTAAACAATGTGGAAGATTAACGGGTTTGCCTTTTGGCAATTTAATGGTCTGATTGCTTATATTCACAACACATATTCCAAAATTTGAAGCAACATGTTCTGATTGCTTATAATCACAACACATATTCCAAAATTTGAAGCAACATGTTTCGGCATAATATATTACATAAAGAAAAGGTGTGGCAGCATATACTTTAATTTTTATGAGACCAACTTGGTCGACTAGATAACAGTATAATAGATAAAGAAGCATGTACCTCTAACTAGAGATACGAAGAGAGGCACGTACCTCCATTTTGAGTGGACTAACCTGTTGAAGGTATAAAATTTCGTCTTGTAGTTTAGAATGATTCCATGGTTACTTGGTAGATTGAAATGGGGCTGGAACCACATCTTCATTAGCTTCCCATTTAGGCCAAGATGACCAGAAGTTAATTGCCATCATTCTTGGCTTGAGTCACGACCAAACACTTGAACAGTTTTCTAGTGCATCCCATATCTCTCAACCAACTTATCATTGGCTTCAATTCTTTGGTCGAAGACTCCGCCACGTCGCTTTGTGGGACAATGACCATTTGTCACGTTTGGACAGAAAATTACCAGACTGCCACGCCAACAGTAAATTTTGCCAAAATACCACGCGGCATGATTCGCTACACAGTGTAGCGAATTATGCATGCAAGTAATTCGCTGCACAGTGTAGCGAAATATGCCACGTCAGAACCAAAAAGTGCCAAGTGTCAAAATTGTTGAAATTCGCTACCCTGTGTAGCGAATTTCAACAATTTTGAACATAACATTTTTTGGTTCGGAGCATCCTGGCGTGACATATTTTGCTACACTGTGTAGCGAATTACTTGCATACATAATTCGCTACACTGTGTAGCGAATTATGCCGCGTGACATTTTGACAAAATTTACTGTTGGCGTGACAATCTGGTAATTTTTTTGTCCAAACTTGACACTTTGGTCACTGTCCCTCGCTTTGTTATCCTCACATATCATTGGGCTAGACACCTCCGGTTTATCACATCCTCATAGCTGCTTTTGGGATTTATTTCTTTCAACAAGCATTTGGCATAAACACCATCATTTTGTGGAGCCCCAAAATCGCATATTTAATTAATATATGTTGCAGGATGTTAATAAAAAGAATAACCACACCATCACAACTTGTCCATGTGAATTGAGAACTTATGAGAATTAATTGCAAAAATATATATTGTGTTCATGCTGCAACCAAATGATTTTGACTCCCTTGCAAAAAGCATGCTTTCCAAAAAGGTAAATGCATGCCAATTAAAACAAAAATTATATATTTAAATAATAATATATGTTGCAAGATGTCAACAAAAGAATATCCATTTGGATTGAGATCTTATGAAAATTAAATCCAAAAGCATATATGTTATTCATATAGCAACCCAATTATGAGTTTTCCTACAAGAGGCATTTTCTGCACGTCAGCGATTTGGAATCAGGTTGATCCCACGCTTATAGGATTGATAAAATCAATGAAATTAAATTAAGATAGAAGGAAATCTTATCAGAATCATGTTGTGATAAGGTGGATCCTTTTCTTAAATAATATGAAATGGAAGGAGACTTAGCTTTTGCTTGATTTCCCCCTTTCTTTTTAACTTCGATCTCAGCCACGATCACGACGACTGTAATGGTCACGATCTTGATCTCGATTTCATCATGCTCGTTGAGATTGACTTTCATATCTCGGATTACGAACTCTCATTGCGCTCATCGTATTAGAATTTGGTTATGTCAGTGGCTTTTGCGCCTTCACCACTATTGGGTGCAAATCAAAATTTTCCGTAGATCCCACAGACGGCGCCAGTGTTACGATTTGATAGATCGATATGTCCAATCAGAGATTGTTATGTTAATATATGATCTGTTTGTCCTCTTTTAAGTACCTATAGGAGAAGTACCCTAGAGATCAGCGGATTACTGTGCACAATATTACAAACGACATAGTCAAGGCGTAGGGTGTGTGCACAGTGACAAGATAAGAGAGAGGGTTTAGAGTGTGTAGCTTATTGGCATAATCCCTTGTTTATAGGTGGATTACCTGGAAAGAGTGTACTTCTGAGCCTCTTAAGAATATTAGGGGCCCAAATCCAACTGCTTAGCTATCTGGATAGGATCTTTATTAATAGAAGATTCTCTTCATGTTTGTGTTATCCTTTATTGGATCTTCTAGAATATAGGCCTTTGTCATATTCATAACAATACTCAAAATTTGCATTGATACATGAATTTTGGCGTGATCACCATACATTACATGATTTCACAAAATTAATTATATTCAAAATCCATTATAAAGTGCAATTACAATTACAACTCCACTTCTAGGTAATTGTCTATTTTTTATTAAATTTTCTAACAGTAATGCAACTGAGTCGCATATTAAAACCTCATTACTAAAAGAGCCAGATTCATCTATAACATTGTACATTTTATATCAAATTTGCCATTTTGTATCGAGGCTGTCAAAATTTGAATTAGTTTATTTAAATTGAGAGTTAGGCGACTAGGCTTGTCGCATTAGAGTATAGTATGCTAATGTACACATTGGACCACGAGGTGCCGGCTAATTAATTTTAAAGATAAATAAATAAATATATATATATATATAAATAAAATGGGAAAATATTTTCTCATGTTACATGAGAATTCAATTTTCATGTTGTGACCATTCAATTTGCGTGTAATTTTTTTTTCCTTTTAATAAATGTGGGGCCCACCACTAATTGAGTCACAACATGAGAATTGGATTCTCATGCGACATGAGAAAATCAAATCTCATATATAATAACCTTCCTAAGATACCAAAGCTTGCAACATCACATCGCGCAACCCGCCTTTGTTGTGTTTTGACCAACTCAATAATAAGTGAATATTCTCCTTTTTATTTTTCTTTTATTTTTCACTTTAGTTTTGTTGTTTTTACCTTTTTGAAATATTATTTGGTTATGAAGTGAATCATTATTAAGAATATTAAAATTGTTTCTTCTTAGAGTTTTTTTTTTTTAATTTATTTATTTGAACCATGGAGTGAGATTATATTGGATTCCAATATACTTATAATCATACTCTCTATCTATTTTATTCATGATTTTTTCAAATTCGTTCTCTTTTAAAATTTAAAAAATACAATTTTTATTAACTATTTTATTGTTTATTTCTCATTTCTGCAATAAATTCTTTCAATTTTTTTAATTACATACCAGAATTACTCATCTTTCCTTGCTCTTCCTTCTTTGAATTACTTATCTTCTTTTTATTTCTACGATAATTCACTGAAATAGAGGAATTTCAAGAAATTTTAGGTGTTAGGGTGAGATTGTGAGAGAGACATCTTATTTATGTTTCTTATTAAAAAGTCTCACGAAATCCACACGAATAGAAGATTCATTAAAATCGTAAGATTTTTGAATACCACAGGATTGTTTTTCCTTTGTTTAAAATCCTGATTGAATACCAGCGAATTTGGATGAATAAATAATCTTTTAAAATTTTAATCGAATATCTCATGACTTTTTTTCAATCTTTAGAAATTCTAATTGAATACTAATGTATTTTTATCCAAAAATAATCCATTAAAATCCTTTGAAATCTCAATCCAATACACCCCTAAATTAAGATACAATTAAGAAACATATCATGATTTTTTCACAATATGAAAACATCGTACATGTATCCATATTTCATGATTTATAAATAAAAATTGTATATAATACTAATAGAGCTATAAATTTATCTTAATTTAAAAATATTGAAAAATTGTATCTCCAAAAAAAAAAAATATTGAAAAATTCATATAACTCATTGTAATTTATAAATTCATAATAATCTAATAAAAAACATACTGGAACAATTTTTTTATTTTATAAAAAGGCAATATATCATGTATAAGAAAAGGGTTATCTTTTTTTATATTATTGGTGCACGGACACGGACACGGACATGGGACACGGGACACGACACGACACGACACGCCGACACGTTAATTCTAAAAAATGTCATATTTGGACACGTTGGGACACGTTTTGACATTAAATAAAATTTTTAATATATATAATATAATTTATATTTTATACATATAAGAGTCCATAATAAGTCATATAACCAATCAAATATTTAAATTTCATAACATAAATATAAATATAAATAATTTTTCGTACTTTATTAATTTTTCATGTCAAATTTCGTAACAGGAAAAATCAATTTATAAATTTTTTTCTTTTATATTTAGTTAGCAAAATAAAATTAAGATGTTTATAAAAAAAAAATTAAGATAAAAAAATAAAAAAAAAACGTGTCCGAGCGTGTCCGAGCGTTGACCGCGTGTCCCAAAAAGTTGACTGCGTGTCGGAAAAACGTGTCCGAGCGTGTCCGAGCGTTGACTGCGTGTCCTCAAATGTTGACCGCGTGTCGGACGCGTGTCCGAGCGTGTCGGAACGTGTCCGTGTCGGACACGTGTCCGACACGCAAATTTCTAAAAATTTTACGTGTCCGTGCTTTGTTGGATAAGAGTATCTCCTCAATAGATATTTTTAAGTAGGTCCTACACTATAAAAATTCAGAAGAAAAAAGAAAAGAAATTGATGACTCAAATTTTGAAGTGTCTATGGCATGAGATAAGTTTTATCCAATAGCATAAGAAAAATATTATTCTGAAGAAAATCTGAAAAGTATATGTTAATTAGGAAAAATAAATAAATAAATAAATAATTTGTGATTCAAATTCAAATTGTTTTTTGAAAAACCATTATTAATAAGGAAAAGAAACAAAGATTTGATTTGTGATATAAAATTAAAAATCAATCAACAAATACCACTATTAATTATGTTATTGATAGATGATACTAGTGATCATGATACTATTAGTCCCGATGATTGATGAGTAGGAAAATAACTGATTTGAATTTTAGTACTTATGTATTTTGCTGATTGGATTTTTTTTTAAATTTGGATTTATATGATATTATATATTTTTTAATTTTTTTATTATATTTCTATATCTTACGATTTGATACGATTCACGGTATACAATATACAAAATTAGTTGAACGATACACAATACGTATTAAGATTTAATAATCTAGGTTTCATCTTTTATCATCAACTTGACACATTTTTCCCCAATTAATTCTTAATTTCTTTTAACAAAATATTAAAAAAAACTAATAAATAAGATAAGGATCTTACAAATTTCTCACACAAAACATCTAAATATTTCACTACAAAATCTCTATCTTATTCTATCAAGCCACCTGTGGTGGTATCAATATGAATTGAATCCGGCGGATTAATCCATCAAAACGGGGAAGGGGAGGGGGTGAGGGTTGGGTTACACATCGCAACCCACCAACCCGTCCCACTGGATTATGGGTAAAAATGAATTAGCAGGCGGTTGGCCCGCCGAGTCAGTTTTATTATTATTATTATTAAATAATATTTTATTTGTTATTAAATTTTTGTGATATTCAATTTTTTTATCTTAGTATTCTCCTAAAAAAAATTAAGAAGAAAATTCTTATTTATGACAAAGATTATCCACATACATAGAAATAAGTTCATAAAGAATATCTGACTAAATATTAATATACATTTAAATTGAGATTGAAAAAAATTAAGATCAATATAAAACGAAGTTAAGTAATATTAAAATTTTATAAAATATAAAATGATGGATTGACGGTTAACCGATCAATCCACAAACTCAGTAAAATGGGATGACTTTAGAATTTTTAAACTCATATTTGGTGATGCGTCAGGCGAATCAACCTATAGTATATTGCACCTCTACCTGCGGTTGAGACTTATAAGCTCAGATGCACGGACACGTAAATTTTTTAAAATTTGCGTGTCGGACACGTGTCCGACACGGACACGTTCTGACACGCTCGGACACGCGTCCGACACGCAGTCAACATTTGGGGACACGCGGTCAACTCTCCGACACGTTCCGACACGCAGTCAATATTTGGGGACACGCAGTCAACATTTGGGGACACGCTCCGTTTTTTTTATTTTTTTATTTTTATTTTTTATTTTTATTTTTATTTTTTTAATCTTAATTTTATTTTGTTAACTAAATATAAAAGAAATAATTTATAAATTAATTTTTTTCTGTTATGAAATTTGACATTAAAAATTAACAAAGTACGAAAAATTATTTATACTTATATTTATGTTATGAAATTTAAATATTTGATTGATTATATGACTTATTATGGACTCTTATATGTATTAAATAAAAATTATATTATATATATTAAAAAATTTATTTGATATCAAAACGTGTCCCACGTGTCGAAATATGACATTTTTTAGAATTAACGTGTCGGCGTATCGTGTCGTGTCCCGTGTCCCGTGTCCGTGTCCGTGCATCATAGCTTATAAGTGACACTAAAGCCAACCCAACCCGCTAAATCCAATCAACAAGGATTTGAATATCTTGCCACAAAGATAATGCAATTTTCACTTGTCAAATCCAGTTTATTATTTTGTTAAAGGGTTTTATAATTTTCATTTAATATGAGAATTATAATTTTTCTACACACCATTCAATTTCCGTGCTGATATGAGTCTTACATATAATTTTTTTTCTAATACATGAGTCCCCATACATTTTATCTTTACAACATAGGATTTCAATTCTCTAACATAAGAATTATAAAACTCTTTCTTAAAAGCTAAATTATAATAACGGACATGTGAGAATTAATGTAGAGAGAGAAAAAAAAAGTTGTGTGTATTATTATAAAAAAGGTATTTTACCCAAGTGTTTATCCCCTTAATTAGATGTTTCAAATTTGAATTTATATGAATAGGGAAGAGAACATTTTTGGGAGAACCGATCCCATATTAGACGATAATGTTTGGTACCGGACAATCGAATAATCATTGAATCGATTCGGAAGCAAAAAAATACATGAAATAATTAAAAAGTATTTTTAAACTTTTTTAAATTTTTAAAAAGAAAACATAATAGAGTACGAATAACGCTACCGTTTTATTTATAATATGTCTGTTTTTTCGTAACTTTTGTTCCAACATTATCCGAATAATTAAGACAGCCGAGAAGAGAGGGACAATCCAAAATAGTAATTTGGGGTTAGTTTGATTATATATATATATATATATATATATATATATATATATATATATATATATATATATAAGGTAATCGTTAATCCGGTGTCAAATTTGAAATTTGACACCTCACTTATGAACCATTAGATCAAAAAAAAATCAACGGTGTCACATGCTTACAAATAAGAGTCATTGATCTTTTTTGATCAAATGGCTCACAGATTAGGTGTCAAATTTCAAATTTGACACCGGGACAAAAAATAGTAATTTGGGGTCATATATATATATATATATATATATATATATATATATATATATATATATATATATATATATATATATATATATATATAAGGGGAAGGTTATATTTACGACCTTTTTTCTTTATAACTCTTACAACCATATCTTATCACCTTTGATTTCCGCCAATTAATGGATATCATTTATTGTAAATTAATAGAGTAAAGGTAAAAGTTAAAGGGTAAAGGATCTCTCAAAGTTATCTCTGATGAGCCCAAAACGTCGTTATTTTGCGACGAAAATCAACGTATTTTTGTAATTCTAATTTATTGAAGGGTTATATTAGTCTTTATCATTATAATTTTTTTATCTTATAACCCAAAACGACGTCATTTTGAGCTCACTGGAGAGATACTTTTTCCAAAGTTAAAACACAAAATAAAAAGGGAAAAGTATTTCTCCAGTCACTGGAGATAAAGTCATCTCAAGTTAGCTCAAACCGACGTCGTTTTAGGTTATAAGATTAAAAAATTATAATGATAAAGACTAATATAACCTACAATATATTAGAATTATAAAAATACCTTGATTTCCGTTTCAAAACGACATCGTTTTAGTCTTACTGGATTCTAAAAATAAAAATAAAATATAATTTTAAAGATTTTTTTAGAAAATAAATCTTATCAAACAATTTTTTTATATGTTTTTAAATTTAAAAAACTAAAATGAAAAAAATATTTATCCTTTAAAAAAAATAACACGGAGGTGTATCATCTTAAATAAGAGAAAACTATATTTAATATTTTTTATTTAAATTCAAAAAAAAATCACCTACTTTTTTGTCCCTAATTTTTATTATTTATGTTTTTCTCTCACTTGACAACAAATATGTAAGTTGAAACCCTTTCAAAACATGCTTTTATTTTGTTGTCCTCTACTCCTCTTGTATCGTACTTACATATAACCACCACTTTTCGAATCCAAATGGCGACGGAGGAGCATCTCAGAACCCAATAAAAACAACTTTCCCTTCTTCACTCCGAAATTAAATTAAATAAATAAATAAATAATAAATTAAAACAAAAACTAAACCCTGAAGCACGCTCTCTTCGCGCCTGCTTCACTCACTCCTTCACCGGAACCCTAACCGAAAATGCCAATGGGTTATTGCATAACCCCTCTCCAGAATCTTCCACCGGTTTTCTTCTCCCATTCACGTTCAATTCGCCTTTCTTCCAAATCCTTCGCCGTCAATAATCCCGCTTCCACTACCTTCCGGCCATGGCTCACCCCGCTCGGAAAGTCACCGATTCGGTGTTGTCAGAGAGACCGCGACGTCTCTTCCCGCGCCGGAACCATCGCCATCCCCGCCGTCGAAAGCGCCTCCAAAGTGGGGAAAAGAACCGACTTGAAGAAGATACTGATCCTGGGTGCCGGACCCATAGTGATAGGTCAAGCCTGCGAGTTCGATTACTCGGGAACTCAAGCTTGCAAGGCCCTTAAAGAAGAAGGCTACGAGGTTATTCTGATAAACTCGAACCCGGCGACGATAATGACGGATCCGGACTTGGCTGACAGGACTTACATAACGCCGATGACGCCGGAATTGGTGGAGCAGGTTCTAGAAGCCGAGCGCCCCGACGCGCTGCTTCCGACGATGGGTGGCCAGACGGCGTTGAACCTGGCGGTGGCGTTGGCGGAGAGCGGCGCTCTCGAGAAATACGGCGTGGAGCTGATTGGTGCAAAGCTTGAAGCTATAAAGAAGGCAGAGGATAGAGAGTTGTTTAAGGAGGCAATGAAGAATATTGGGATTAAAACTCCACCTTCTGGAATTGGTACCACAATTGCTGAGTGTGTTCAAATAGCCAATGAGATTGAATTCCCTTTGATTGTTAGGCCAGCTTTCACTTTGGGTGGCACTGGTGGTGGGATTGCATATAATAGGGAAGATTTAGAGGAAATTTGCAAGGCTGGGCTTGCTGCTAGCTTGACTAATCAAGTGTTAATTGAAAAGTCTTTGTTGGGTTGGAAGGAGTATGAGCTTGAGGTTATGAGAGATTTGGCTGATAATGTGGTTATCATATGTTCCATTGAGAATATTGATCCCATGGGAGTTCATACCGGGGATTCCATCACTGTTGCTCCTGCGCAAACTTTGACGGATAAGGAGTATCAGAGACTTCGTGATTACTCAATTGCTATAATAAGAGAGATTGGAGTGGAATGTGGGGGTTCTAATGTGCAGTTTGCTGTCAATCCAAATGATGGTGAGGTGATGGTGATTGAGATGAACCCCAGAGTTTCGAGGTCTTCGGCTTTGGCATCAAAGGCAACTGGATTCCCTATAGCAAAAATGGCGGCCAAGTTGTCTGTTGGTTATTCCTTGGATCAAATCCCGAATGATATAACAAAAAAGACACCTGCTAGTTTTGAGCCCTCTATAGATTATGTGGTTACAAAGGTTAGATCATGCCATCATTTATTTTCTCCTTTGAATGGTTATAGGTTATAAGTCGCTGCTTATGTCATTCCGATAATTGAGTTTATAATCTGATAAACTGACATTTATGCTATGGAGCAAGACATATCAATATTATTAGTGAATCGCTGTCAATATCTAATTTATTATATGTTTGCTAGTTTTTGTTCAAACCTGCTTTTTACCTTGTATTTACTTTTTCCGTGACTATTCATGTTGCAGATTCCTCGGTTTGCTTTTGAAAAGTTTCCTGGTTCTCAGCCAATATTGACAACACAGATGAAGTCAGTTGGAGAGGCAATGGCAGTAGGGCGAACCTTCCAAGAGTCCTTTCAAAAAGCAGTACGTTCTTTAGAATATGGCTACTCTGGATGGGGTTGTGCAAAATTGAAGGAGTTGAACTATGACTGGGAGCAATTGAAGTATAGCCTCCGAGTTCCTAGCCCGGATCGCATCCATGCTGTATATGCTGCAATGAAGAAAGGGATGCAAATTGATGACATTTATGAGCTGAGTTATATTGACAAGTGGTTTCTCACACAGCTCAAGGAGCTAGTTGATGTGGAAAATTTCTTGTTGTCTCATAATTTGTTTGATTTTACAAATGGCGATTTCTATGAGGTGAAGAGAAGAGGATTTAGCGATAAACAAATAGCATTTGCAACTAAATCCACTGAGAAAGAAGTTCGAGTTAGGCGACAATCTTTGGGTGTTACTCCAGCATATAAGCGAGTTGATACCTGTGCTGCAGAATTTGAAGCCAATACTCCTTACATGTACTCTTCTTATGATTTTGAGTGTGAATCGGCTCCCACTAAAAGAAAGAAGGTTTTAATTTTGGGTGGAGGACCAAATCGAATTGGGCAAGGGATTGAGTTTGACTATTGTTGTTGTCATGCGTCCTTTGCTCTTCAGGTTTGTTTTCTTCTTTTTGTATTTATTGGATTCCAGATATTCATGTATTCATGCTCCACGTTGTGTATTTGTTTGTGAACAACCAATCAAAAAAGAATATATTTTTTTCTTCACTTTCTTCCTTTTTTCTCTGTAAAAAGTTTTAACCTCGTTGGGAGTGGTGCTGAAATTGCTGCATAATATCGTACCTGTTCTGATATGTTAAATTATAATTTTGTGTGCCCTGTCTATCAGTTTGGCATGTGCTTTAAAATGATTAATTTGCCGGTGCTCTGTTTTGCACTTCAACATGATAGGAACTGGTTTCCATTTATCTTAAGATTTGGCCAGCTAGGATGTTTCTTGATTGTTGTGCATTTGCTTCTTCATTTATTATATGTTGTTACCCTAGCCTATTGCATTTGCAGGAAGCAGGATATGAGACAATCATGGTGAATTCGAATCCTGAGACAGTCTCCACAGATTATGACACTAGTGATCGTCTATACTTTGAACCCTTGACCGTTGAAGATGTTTTGAACATTATTGAATTGGAAAGGCCTGATGGTATCATTGTACAGTTTGGAGGTCAAACACCATTGAAGTTATCTCTCCCCATACAACAATACCTAGATGAACACAAGCCAGTGTCTGCAAGTGGGGTTGGTCCTGTACGCATTTGGGGAACATCTCCTGATTCCATAGATATTGCTGAGGACAGAGAGAGGTTCAATGTGATGCTTCATGAACTTAAAATTGAACACCCAAAAGGAGGAATTGCTAGGAGTGAAACAGATGCACTTGCCATTGCAGCAGAAATTGGATATCCAGTTGTGGTTCGTCCTTCCTATGTTTTGGGTGGTCGTGCAATGGAGATTGTATATAGTGACGATAAACTTGTGACTTACCTTGAAAATGCTGTTGAGGTGGATCCAGAACGCCCTGTATTAGTTGACAAGTATTTATCTGATGCCTGTGAGATTGATGTTGATGCTCTGGCTGACTCATATGGCAATGTAGTAATTGGTGGGATAATGGAGCACATTGAACAGGCTGGGATACATTCCGGTGACTCTGCCTGCTCGATTCCCACGAGAACTGTTGCGTCTTCTTGCTTGGAGACAATCAGGTCATGGACTGAAAAAATGGCTAAACAACTGAATGTTTGTGGGCTGATGAATTGTCAGTATGCAATAACTCCATCGGGGGATGTATTTTTGCTCGAGGCCAACCCTCGAGCTTCTCGTACAGTCCCATTTGTATCAAAAGCAATTGGCCACCCATTGGCTAAATATGCTTCCCTTGTCATGTCTGGAAAGTCTCTTTCTGATATACAATTTACAAAAGAGGTTATTCCTAAGTATGTGTCGGTCAAGGAAGCCGTTCTTCCTTTTTCAAAGTTCCCAGGCTGTGATGTGTTTCTAAGTCCTGAGATGCGCAGTACTGGTGAGGTCATGGGTATTGACTCTATGTATAATATTGCATTTGCTAAGGCTCAAATTGCTGCCGGCCAAAAGTTACCACTTTCCGGTACCGTTTTCCTTAGTTTGAATGACTTAACCAAGCCTCACCTTGAGAAGATTGCGACGGCTTTTACTGAGATTGGATTTCAGATTGTTGCTACTTCTGGAACAGCTAGTGTTCTTAAATTAGCTAAAATCCCAGCAGAGCGAGTGCTGAAGTTGCATGAAGGGAGGCCTCATGCTGGTGACATGATAGCCAATGGAGACATTCAGCTGATGGTGGTAACCAGTTCAGATGATGCACTTGATCGGATAGATGGTCTTGCTCTGAGAAGGATGGCTTTGGATTACAAGGTCCCTATTGTGACGACAGTTAATGGAGCTATGGCAACTGCTGAAGCAATAAAGAGCATGAAGTCCAACTCTATCAAAATGATTGCTCTTCAGGACTTCCACTGATGATAAGTGAGAAAATTTTTGCAGACAACTTCTTTCTCTGAATTGGTTATGTGATAGATACTAGTAAGCATCTATGTTTTTCTCTTTGTATTTGGTACCACTAATTCATACTAAGTTTTTTTGGCTACCAAAACTTATCAATTCTCCCATCTTTTTATTTAAGATAAATTATTAGTCATTAGACAGTATTTGGGATATTTGGCATATTTTTAGCTCATCATGATGCAGTGTATAGATAATTTAGGCTATATGTAGTCTTATGCTTAAATAACTTAGCTAAGACACCTCCATTACATTTTGCAACAAGCAACTCTACAGAGAAATTAGAACTCACATGTGTTTTGTAAGATGGACTACACTGAGTCATTAATAACTATCTCAATGGTTATTTTTCTTTAGAATGAAAACTTCATACACTGTAGAACAAAATCTTCTATCATATTGACAGTCGTTTTGTCTTGCTCCCCTTCATTACGCATATATCCATAGCTTTAACATCCTTGGTTGTGTGTATTGACTGTGCTTAAACGTGGCCTGTTGCAGATTATTGTGAGCTTGTACAACTTGCTAGATTTGGGAGTGGCATATTTATGGGATACTTTCATTTGTAGAATAAAAGTGACCAAAAGAGATATCAAAGGTTATGTAGTCTGTGTCCTGACTCCTGATAAAGCACATGTCCTTCTGTGTAAGTTTTTTTCGTATGTTGGATTTCTACTATTTAATAATCATTTTTATGTTAAAAATCTTGCATCTCCTGTTTGATGCTTCTGCTTAGCCATTTCATTTGTATGGGCAATCCCAAATTAAAGACTGTGAGTATAATAATTATGTTAATTATCTGCTTGTCCTAAAAATTGTGAATGTTTGAAGTCAGTTATTTTATGGTGTAAACTTTCATCAACCTTTAAAGTTCCTTTGTAGAAGAAATAAATGCTCTGCTCAATTGGAGATATAGTATACAAGGATAATGCTAGAACCATTATTATCCAACTCAGTTTCCAAAAGTTCAACTTCACAATTAAATGGAGTATCATATAATAGCATGATCCAAGAGAAATATTCAGTTTGTGTATAAATTTACTTGTAGAGACATCACTTCCTCTGCACTATGAAGGTCGTAGTATACAAGATTATTGCTGTTATATTTTAAAGGGTATTGTTTTTTGTTTTTAATTGATATTTTTTTTACTAATAATTACAAAAATGTTATCTTGTTTTTACTTTGATTAATCTTTGTAATGTTACATAAATCATCTTGAGTAGGGATTTTCAAAACTAAATCAATCTAATTAAATTCGAAGGAACTGAGTTAAAAATTCAAAACAAATACATTCAGAAATAAAAAATAATAATAATTGAATTGTACTATTTTTTATATTCAATTTTTAAAATTAATCAATTTTAAACTTAATTGAATATATATATATATATATATATATATATATGTATGTATGTGTGTGTGTGTGAAATAATATTTTTTTAGGAAATTTTTATATTACTAATTCTCATTTAAAATTTGACTTATACATAATGACAGGGTTAACAATTAATTTGAACTTATATTTAGAATTTAAATTTAAATCTTGGTGTACTTAGATAAATTAGTTTAAAATTTTTTTTTTGTATGCTAATGAAGTGGTTCAAATTTTGTATTTAATGTATTTCAATAAATTTGATTTTTCGTAATTTGTTGAATTTGTATATTAAAAAAAAATAATCGAATAAAAACCAAGTTATATAAAATCGAATATTGAATGTATATTTTAAACTAAAGTTATTAAACAACACCATAAATGAAATTGAATAAATTGAATTGATTGGTCGACTTTCGTTAAAAATGATCTAATTCAATTTGCAAATATCCGTAATTTTGAATATGCATCCATGAATTTGAACAGGTTTAAGGTTTGAGATTTTAAAGCCGAGATCATTGTTGCGGAGGGTAATCCGGCTGAAAGGGAAATGCAGAAATAAAAGGTTCAATTGATATCGTGTACATAACCTGAATAAAGTTAGCACTTGATTTGATAATTGAATAACATTTTTTTTTTGTTTATCAAAAGAAAAAGAAAAAAGAATAACATGTTTGTATTTAAAAAATTATAACTTTCTTATTTTAAAATAACAATAATAATAATGATGATGTGCTTCTTACATCTCGTGAGGGAAAGAAAAGTGTCAATATAATTAATAACCAAAAATAAAGCTTGACCATAATGGACCGGTCCATGTTATGGAGAGTGGAGGAATGTGCCCGTTCTTTTGAGTTTTTTAAAGTTAGTATATAATTTACCTCTACTTGTAATGTTTTTTAAGTAATTTTGATGGCACTAACTCTTTTCATATAAAGGATAGATAAGAACTCGTACTCGTATAAGCGTTGGTCAAGCTATATTCCCAAACTTTCTACTCTTGCTTTCGTTACTCCCACTAGTCAAAATTTCTGAATCTGTCAATGCCGTCTATATTAATAATTCTATATTAAATTTCTCTAATTTACAAGATATCTGCGTTTTATATTAGACTTCTTTGACAAGGTGCAAATAAAAAAAACTAGTGATTGATTACTAAATGAAAAAACTTAACATTTTGTTTCTAATAAACTAAAAGAGAAGTTCTTCTCACAAGGGATTTCATACTTTTGGTTCTCTCTCCTCATGAACGTGGCAACCATTCTCACTTAATGGAATATCATATTATCATCACAAACGCAAGAATAGATTAAGCATGTTCGATTGAAAATCGAGGGGAGAAACAGACACATAAAAACGTGTCTAGGGCCAGGCTAGTTAAGAAGCATGCCGCTCCCCAATCAAATTAATCATATCCTATGGGAAAAAGTCCTATGCATATGAGGTTTTAGCTAATATTATATGTGGCTTCTTTGTTAAAATAAATAAATATATATTATGAGGAAGGATATTCTTACTACCAAAATCTTCTACTACCAATTTACTACTTATCTAATCACCATTGAATCAAAGAGAGAGAATGTTTAAAAGTTTTTGAAAAAAGAAAAAATATTAATTCAATGGTGATTAGATAGATAGTGAGTTGGTAGTAGAAGATTTTGATAGTAGGAATATATTATATATATTATATGTGCCTACCACACAAGTATTTTGTCAAATTTTAGTCACCGAAGTCTAGAACTCACAGCGGTCCAAGTGCGGAACATGCATTTGGAGCTACTCGTCCTTATAGCTAAACGCGTGGGCCTAATTTAATGCTTCTAGAACACTAATTGTCTAATTTTTGGAAGCATAAGCTTAACTCTTTCTAATGTGACAACTTGCATACATTTTAAATTTACCATACAAGTTGTCACATTATAATTTTATCAAATTAAATAAATGATAGTAGTTCAATTAGCATCAGAGAACTGAGCAGTTTGAGATGAGAGTATGTGTTCGATTTTCCTCAATAGTGTCTTTAGGAAGGATTTAAAGCCTTCATCTCAGACCCGTCCCAAATCGAGCTAGTGGCGAAACGATGAACCATTGAAAATTACCAAATTAATTGACTTCAAATTCTTAAATAGTCTTTTTTTTTTTTTTAAGTGATCTTGGTTTGCATTTATGGTCATGAATTAGCTTGCGCACCTGTGTGGAGCACTACTCAGGCCCGTGTCAATAGTCCATATTGTGGTCAACGATGGCTTTGGAAATTTTGTCAAGTGTGGAGAATGTCTTTGATCGCGGTCTTCATTGCACAGCTTCCTACCGTTCAAGGTGCCCTTTGGATCACGGTTTAGGTTGATCAAGGACCAAACAAATTAATGACTATGGAGTTTGCATTTATTAAGTATTTAAAGTGAAAACTAACTTTCTATTGTTTTTTATTAGGGTTTTATATTTCTCATTTAACATGAGAATTCAAACTTTCCTACACATCCTTCGATTTCCGTGCTGACATGGGTTCTACATCTAATTTTTTCTAACACATGGGTCTGCTTTTTATCTCTACAATATGAAATTTCAATTCTTATTTAAGATGAGAAATATAAAACCCTTTTGATTAAGAGAATAGAGAAGATGATGATGAATACCGAACGGACCCCTCCCTTCAACAAGAAGTTCAAAGTGGAACTTGCAATTTTGGCTTGTTTCAGATGCAAAATTTCATTTAGTTAGGATATTCGCTCTAGTTGGCTAATGTATTGAACTATTGATCACATGTGACCATAATGGGAATTCATTCAAGGAGAGTGATACATATCTTTTCTTCTTTTTAAATTTTGTTTTTTTTGTGAAAAATTTCTTATTTGATGTAGTAAGAATGACGGTTATTTGACCATTTTGCCCTTCATTAATTAATTAATAATTATTTTGTCCCTTATTCAAAACTATTTACTAATATGTCCCTCTTTAATCAATTAAATTAAAGATTTAATCGATTAAATGGTCAAAACTAAAAAAATGGTTGACTTGAAGATTTAATCGATTAAATCTCCCAACAGGCAACAAAGGTCCAATTTCCTCCATAAACAAAAGTAGATTCCATGCATATGAAGCAAATCAACAAGCATAGATAACCAAACACTATTTTTTTGTCTTTTTGCATAGATAAGCAAACACTATTATATATATATATATATATATATATATATATATATATATAATAAAATTTAAATAATATGATTAAATTATTTGTTTTAAAAATTTTATAATATAAAATTACTCTCCATTAATCATCAATATCACACTACACTCAACCTTTTTTTATTCCTATTTTTATTCCCCAACCCTCTTTTCTCTCTCTCAACTTTAACAAAAATTACCCATATGCAAAGTGCAAACCCCATGGACCCCAACCCAACGACGGCGACGCTATCTGTATTTGCAAACCCCATGCCTAAATCTCCTCAGAGGTTTTTTTTCTATCTCTACTTTTTGATTATTTATGAAATTCTCTATCTGTATTTGTAATTGTATCACTTTTTATGCCACTCCAAATTTTGCTGACTGGGAAACTCCATGGACGATGGATGCTGGTTGTAATTTTTTTGTTTCTTTGCATTTTTTTGACATAGGAATAGGAAAACATAATAATTTTACTATTTTTCCCAGTAATAATAAATCATTATGCATCAGCATTCAACGATCTGTGGAGGTGGTCAAGAATAGTTTTTTTTATCTGACAACAGAACTATTTTTTTATTATGATTCTTTATACAAGAAAACGGAAATTAAGAGGTGGACCACAATCTTTCATCCAGATAGTAATACATGTCGATGGAATTAAGAGGTGGAACACAATTTCTTTATTTTATTTTTTATAGTTTGAAACCTGTGCATATCATCCAACTTTAGGAATTTTAGGATTTTTTCTATTTCATCCTTTATGTGAATCGTAGGTATTTATATTTTATTTGCTTGTTTGTAGCTTGTTTGCTGACTACGATTTTATTTTATATTTTATACATGAAAGATTGTAGGTATTTATTATGGGAAAGAGTGCTACTATTGATGTTTATTTTAAGAGAAAGAATAGTGAGTCTTTGCCCTCATCTACTCCTAATGTTGCATTGTCAAATATTGAAACTCCTTCTTCAAAGTTTCCTAGAATTGAAAATAAAGAGGTAGTTAAAGTTGATTTTGCTTCACTGGAAAGAGATCATGCACTACGCCCTCCAATATGGAAATATCCTATAAATCAACAAGATGAGATTCGTCGTGCTTATCTTAAACTTGGTCCATTTCAATGCAAGCTTCAAAATTATCCTTTTTCTGGGCCAGAGAGGAATCGACGTCATTTTTGCTCTTCTTGGTTTGATTTGTTTCCATCTTGGTTAGAGTATTCTCCAAGTAAAGATGCTGCATTTTGTTTGCCTTGTTATTTATTTAGTAAACCAGGTGGTGGTGGTGGTCGTGTTGGACTTAATACATTTGTTGTTGAGGGATTTAGAAATTAGAAAAAGGTTAATGAAGGAGAAAGTTGTGCTTTTCTACGCCATGTTGGGAAAAATGCTATCTCAACGCATAAAAATGCTGTGAGTTCCAGTTGTGATCTTATGAACCAATCTCAACATATTGAGATATTGGTTGAAAAACTTACTACTCAGGAGATTGCAACTAATTGTTTGAGATTACAAGTTTCTGTGGACGTGACGAGATGGCTTGCTCTTCAAGGATGTGCTTTTACAGGTCACGATGAAAGCATAGATTCAATTAATCGGGGTAATTTTCTTCAGATGATAAAGTTTTTAGCTTCCTATAATCAAGAAGTTGCAGTAGTTGTTTTAGAAAAAGCTCCTCAAAATGCATCATATAGTTCCCCTCAAATTCAAAAGGAAATTCTTCATGTTTTCTCTAAAAAGGTAAAGAAAACAATACGAGAAGAAATTTCCAATGCCAAGTTTTATCTTATTGTTGATGAAGCTAGTGATGTATCTAAAAAGGAGCATATGGCTATTGTTTTGAGATTCGTAGATAAAGATGGTTTTATACGGGAAAGATTTTTCGGTCTTGTACATGTGGAAGATACAAGCGCTAAGACTTTGAAACAAGGAATACTCAACACTCTTCGTCACCATAATCTTGACGTTCATAATATTCGAGGACAAGGCTATGATAGAGCTAGCAATATGCGAGGTGAATAGAATGGACTGCAGACTTTAATTTGCGCTGAGTGTCCATATGCTTATTATGTCCATTGCTTAGCTCATCGGCTTCAACTTGCCTTGGTTGCTGCATCTCATGAGGTAAAACATGTTCATCAGTTTTTTGAAAAATTGAACTTTATAATTAATATTGTTACTTCCTCTTGTAAGCGAAATGATGAGTTAAAGGTTGCCCAAAAAATTGAAATTGCAAGAATGATTGCTATTGATGAACTCGAATAAGGAGTTGGTCTTAATCAGATTGGTACTTTGCATCGAGCTGGAGCTACTCGTTGGAGTTCTCATTATAATTCCATATGCAGTTTGTTTAAAATGTTTAAAAACACATATGAAGTTCTTGACAATATTTCTAATGAAGGAAAAACAACATCACATCGCGGAGATGCCGATAATGCATACTCATCGTTGACATCTTTTGATTTTGTCATCATATTGCACCTTATGAAGGAAATTATTGGTATTACCGAAGTCCTTTGTCAAGCTTTGCAACGAGAATCTCAAGATATTTCAAATGCTTTACATCTGGTTTCAACTACAAAAGAGTTACTTCAGAAATTAAGAGAGACAGGTTGGGATGTTTTTTTGATTCATGTTCAAGATTTTTGCATAAAACATGACATTGACATTCCAGATATGAGTGAAAAATATATTGGAAGAAGAGGTCGCGCTCGAAATGAACAAGGTGATTTTTCTACTAAAAAGTTTTATAGAGTAAATATCTTTTGTGCTACAATTGATTATCAATTGCAAGAATTAAATAGCAGGTTCAATGATAATACTGTTGAATTACTTGCTTTGAGCATGGCTTTAGATCCAAGAAACAGGTACAAGTCATTTAATAGTGATGATATTTGCAAACTTGTTGATAAATTTTATTCTAGAGATTTTATAGAACAAGGAAAATTGCATTTGAAGATGGACTTACAACATTTTGAGCTTGATATTCCTAAAAATCCAGATATGATTAATTTATCAACTACATCTGAATTATGTCAAGGGCTAGCAAGAACCGGAAAGTCCATCATTTACCCTCTTATTGACAGAGTGATTAGACTTGTACTCACTCTTCCAGTTTCTACAGCAACTACTGAAAGATCTTTCTCAGCTATGAAAATAATCAAGACTAGGCTCCGAAATAGAATGGAAGACCAATTTCTTGATGATTATTTTATTTCATACATTGAAAAGAAATTGTTTTGAGTTTTAGTACGGATTCAATTATAGATGAGTTTAACAATATGAAAACACGTAGAGTAAAAGTCAAGTGAATTAATCTTAATTTCTGTAATAGATTTCTTTTAATTTTTGTATATTACATTTGTATTGTATTTCAAATACTTTTATTTATGATATAATATTTATTATTTTGCCCCCCCATTAAAATTCCTGGCTCCGCCACTGTAAGCAAATGCAAACATTGTTAATGATTTGATTTAGCAATAGCACGAAAAGAAAAATGATTCTTGGAAACTGGATTGATTTACATGAACAGGTCTGACTCCATTTCTACGACATTTTCAGCATTTTGCCCCTCATTAATTATTTAATAACCATTTTGCCCCCCACTCAGAACTATCTACCAATCTGCCCCCTTTAGTCGATTAAGCCAAAAATTTAATCGATTAAATGGTCAAAATAGGCAAAAATCGTTGACTTGAAGATTTAGTCGATTAAATCTCCCTATTTAATCGATTAAATCTTCCATGCACAAGGTTGTTCTTCTGATAAAGAGAAAGATTTAATCGATTAAATCTTCATTTGACCATTTAATCGATTAAATATTCAATTTAATCGATTAAAGAGGGGCAGATTGGTAGATAATTTGCAATCAGGGGCAAAATGATTATTAAATAATTAATGAGGGGCAAAAGGGTGAAAAGGCCCCATTTCTACCTCTTACATGAAAACCTTGCTTATTACATGAAAAACGGCGTGAAGTGATCCTATTGTCAACCTCGGAACAATTGCGTTTTGTATTTAATAGGACGTAATCAGCTCCTATTAAATACAAATCGCAATCAACTCCTATTACATTAAATTCAAAATCTAAAACTCAATTCAAATAATCTCCAATATCGTGTTTGTCTCATTCAATCAATGCTTTCACACTCATTTTGGATATTTAATCGATTAAATATAAGTTTTAATCGATTAAATCAATTAAGAGGGATATTTAATCGATTAAGAGGGATATTTAATCGATTAAATCTTCAAGTCAACCTTTTTTGTCAGTTTTGACCATTTAATCGATTAAATCTTCAAGTTAATCGATTAAAGAGGGACAGATTAGTAGATAATTTTAGATAAGGGCAAAATGACTATTAATTAATTAATGAAAAGTGAAAGGATAAAAAAAAACCTAAGAATGACATTTAAAACACTTGATATAAGTATGAAAACTAAAAAGAGTTTGGATGATTTCATTCTTTCCATGTGCTAAAGAAAATGTCACAATCAGTGCACATGTGTGCCATAAAGAATGCTTAGTGGAGCAGGACATTCAGGAATTAACATGCTCAACTTGCTGTGTGTCTACACTTTCGAGTTTCGACTGCTTCACGATGAATGTGACAATGTTTATTTATGTGGGAGAGGAAAAGGAAAAAGAAGAAGAAAAAAACTCCGTTATAGTAAAAGTGTAATGGCCAAAAAACATAGATATAAATAAGGGGAATATATTTAGGGAAATATAACTCTCATTTTAAATGAGATAGTTATCTCATTTCGAAAATCGCACTTTTTTTTTTTTAATAGTGGACCTCACTTGGACTCTCTCTATAACATGAGAGAGCTACTCTCATGTAACATGAGAATAATATTTCCCATATATTTATCATATTATATGAGATAATTTCATTCCATGCATATACAAAAAGTGCATAAGATTCACTTTTTTACTTTCTCCCTTTCTTCTTAGTGAATTTCATTCATTTTTATACGAGACAAAATTATATGATGCAAGATGAGAAATAAAAAGTAAAGTGAAGTTGAAGTTGCTAATGTTCTTTCTTTTCTTAAGGTCCACGCGCTAAAGACTATAGGACAGGGCTAGATCAGAGAGCAAATGGGAAAGAAAAAGTTACAATTTGCAAAAGTCCAACAACTTCCACCGCAAAGTTGAAAGCTCAATTTAATTTTTTTTTTTCTAACTTGTGGAAAACTCGATCACTTGAAAATAAGCTAGAGGCCAAAATTAACAATACTAGTTTTTGAACTTATATTCAGTATGTAATTATGGATCGGAGAATAGAATATTGGAGTTGTTAACAACTGTTCAAATGCAAGAGGTAACCAATATTTAAAAAGTTAAAGTTGCTATCAATCGGTTTAGAATGTTGTGATTGAACACTTAGAAATTAGTCTATCTTTCAGAATTAGGTTCAAAGGTTTATTTAGGGTATGAAAAGTGTGAGTATCTTCCGCCATCCATTTTTAAAAAATAAATAAAATTAAAGCAAATGTTCAAACATAATAAAAAAGATGCATGGTAAGAAGATAAAGGCGAAAACAAAGAGGAGAAAAATCACCTAGCATTTATTGAGAGGGGCTTTTGTGATCACTCTTGAGTTAGTATACCAGAGAGAAATTTTTAAAACAAAACTCTAAATTTTTCCTTTGTCAAAAATCTTTACAAACATTTTTGATGGAATTCTAGTAAAATTCCGTTACAAATTGAGATGGAATTTTTCGACGGAAATATATTCCGTCAAAATTTTAGACGAAATTTACTAAATAAGTAATATTTTATGATTGTCATTTTTTGACGGAATAACCAAACTTTCGGAAAAAAAAATTACTCAGTCGAAAAATTTGTAACAAAGAGAAATTCAACGGCCTAAATTTCGTCAATATTTTATTTTTGACGGAATTTTTCCGTCCAAAAAATATATTTTTCTAGTAGTGGACATTAGACACCGGAAGGAAGGACCAATAGTGATTTTCTATTAAGGTGATTTTTTGTCTTCTAAATATGCTTGTATTTATAGGGTGGCCTTATCATAATAAGTATTTAAACAAGACACTAATAGAAATTATTTTGTTTTTCTAACTTTATGACGACTTCCCATTAAATCACCTAATCTTTCTTTAAAAATTTCCATTTAAATTAGTTCCTTTCTCTTCAAATTTTATCATATTTTTCCCTTCCTTCAAATTTTTTTTTTAAATTTAAAATTTCTTTCCTCATATTTTTGGTAGAATTATCGTCGACGTGGTGGTCACTATTATTATTATATTATTATAATTATTTGATAGACAATTTTAAGTATCAACCCGACAATTATATAATAAGTTATTCTTCATGATTTGAAAAGTTGCAATTAACTTTGCAACATAAGACTTTGATTGTGTAGTACTCTTCTTTTCTTACATGGTGTGTTCAACGAGCTGAACGGTTCTCCACCAACCTTGCCCCACCTTGTGGCTTATTAGCTCTCGCGCACGCATGCAGACACAGGCATGTATAGAACTTCCTGCAAATAGACACTAATTAGTTATAGAAAAAAGGGTCTTTGTTGTGAATAAATGGCATAGTAATTAGGTGGTAGTTAAGGGATTAGAAATATAGCATTGTCTCAGTGGTGGCAGCAACCCCAATAACTCTCACGCCAAAATACCGTTCGTCCGTTCCCAACTGTGCCCAAGCCTGGGCCACTTGTCACAACCACAAGACATCGAGACAACAAGTAACTTTAGTGTGGACCATTGTCACTAACAGCTCCGTATGAACATGGATACACAACTTATATACATACGGGGCTTTTTATTTTTACATTACTATTAATTTATTATTATATTTTATTTGAGGTGAATTAAGTCCACAATTGATACGCAGGATGAAGAATTCGACAGGCAATACGTACACATAATTATTAAAGTTGTGTACGTGTTAAAGTTGTCTGGTAACTACTATGTGGACCATGTTAAAGTTGCCTAGGTTAGTAGGAATGTGCACAATAAAAAATAAATAAAAAAACTAAATCCAACAATCATGAATTGTATTTAAAATAATTAATTTTTAAAATTCAGTTTCATGAAACGAATCAGTTTTTTAAAAATTAATTTATAATCTAAAATGATTTTTAAAATCAATTTATAATCTAAAATGATTTTTAAAATCAGTTTAATAATCGAATCAAACTATTTTCGAACCGAAGTGATTTTTATTAATTCATTTTTTCAAAAAAGTTTTTAGAATAGGGTTGACGCGAATCGGTTCCGAACCGAACCGAATTATTTCTAATCGAACCGAATTACTTTTGAACTGAACCGAATCTTTTTCGAACCGAATCATTTAAATCAATTTGATTTTTGAAAGAAAAAAAATTCAATATTGTAACAAAAAACAACCATATTGACAAATTCAATTCAATTCAACCTATATAGAAATGCGCGCGCACACAAGAGAATGAGATTAGAAGTTTAGTTTCATTATGGAATGTGTCAATGAGAGTAACTAAGGTACAAAGTTTACTGCATTTTAATTTCAAATTAGCATATTAAAAATTTACATGACCAGTAAACCGAATATTTGTCCAAAGGAGAGTATACCTTTATTTTTTTATTGCTTTGTCGTCTTAGGCTGCTATCAAAACAAAAGAGAATCGATGGGTGATGCGTTAATGTCAACCTACCCAATTTGTTTTGCATGTATTAGCAATTACTGCGTCTTTAAACATGATAATTAATTAGAGTATGACTTTTTGGGTTTTTTGGATTGGAATTACTATGACTCGAGTCCAAGAAAGCAGGAGGGTGAATAGGACATGTTGCTCTTAGGTTTATTTTTTCTCACTATAAGAAAAGTCACATTATTTTTTTTTTTTTTTTTTTTTTGGAGTTAAGCCAATTCTAATTATCTCTTTGAGAATAGTTGATTTCTTCTGGTATCCCACAAGCTTCAACTTTTTAAATTGGCTATGAAACTAATTCGGAATGTAGAGTGGATCAAAAATGAAGATATTTAAATCTCTTCCAAATATGACATGTGAGGATCGAACGGATACCTTTTCGTTCTATTTACTCAGTTTCCTTACTACCAACAGAACTAGTTGGTTAAAAAAAGTCACATTACTATGCCTATACAAGTTAGGCATAACACAAGGATTTTTCTACAGAAAATACAAAAATTGCTTCCAAATGTAAAGAACTTACTTGCGCTGATTATTATTGTTTTTTTTCAATTACTAGATTAAGCTTTAAAGAAGTAAAAGGAAAACAATTAATAAAAGAAAGAAAGGAAATGAAAAAGCATGTGTTTAGAAAACGGATTTTGACTTTTTTTCAAACTTTGGAAGAGTTTTCATACAATCAGCCAAGGGGGCATCACAATCCAACACCTAACGGAGAAGTGGGAAAAGACCACATCGCACACAGCCACGTTAACTAGTTAACGAATTTCAACAGTGATTACGCTCTTGCTACCTCATCCTTTCCTATATAAAACCCTTCGTTTTGGCTTCCAAAACAACCCCACACTCACCTCATACCCTTATTCTCCCTTTCTGTCCCTAAAATACACAAAGAAGCAGCCAAACACAAAACAACAAAGTCATGGTAAATAGTCCAAGAAACATGAAGATAGGTGACACAAACACCCCAACTTCCTCTCCCCCATTTTCCAACTCTTGTACTTCCTCATCTTCCCCTCCACAATATCTAGCTCCCCAAGTTGTTATGAGCCCTTGCGCTGCTTGCAAGATCTTGAGGCGAAGATGTGCAGAGAAATGTGTGTTGGCACCTTATTTCCCTCCCACTGAACCTGCCAAGTTTACCACTGCACACAGAGTCTTCGGAGCCAGCAACATCATCAAGTTCTTACAGGTAAGTTGCATGACAAGGCTACCTAAAAAATCTTAGTTCACTGCATAATTTTCCTACGTCAATAGCATGTAAATTATTTTTGTTGGCACTCTTTACATATATAAAACCATTAATGTTACATCAACCAGCAGTTTAAGCTTTTGGGCTAAATTCGTTCTTTACATGGTATCAGTACATAACTTTTCTTTGTTCGCACATCAATAGCTCTCGTGTAGATATATATAAAACTATTAAAGAGGCCCTTTTTTACGTACACGATATTGGTTTGGGAGTTTCTTTTTAGATATTATCTATTTCTTCGTCAATTATTCAATTAGTCCAATTTGAGTCAAGGAAGATCATATGAGCGGCAAAACTCTCCCAACCAAATTTTGACACAGCTATATTACTAAGGATTTAAATTTGAATAATCCCTAATCAGTTGATCATGTGCTTAATGGTTGGTTAGAGAGTTTGTTTATTCAAAGTTCCTCTCATTTTTCTTTGCTCAATCAACCCACATTTTCCTAGCTGGACCTAATTTTAACGAATATCTTTTGGTGGGTCTATTGAGAAATCGATTTAATATTTCAAAGACTAAAAGTTGACAGGTGCGTATATTTTGTCAAACAAGTTTTCAAAAATTTCAATTTCCTTAATCAAGTAATTAAATGCTTTAATCAATGTGAATATGCTAGCTTCTTATCCATATTATTAATTTACATTCCTTTTGTAGTTTTATTTAAATATGGGGAAAATGTGTGTCATTTAAAAGGATATAAAATTGTGTCATTTTAAAAAAGGGATAGATAAACACCTACAGAGTGTTACAAAAAAAATAAAGTTGTGGGTCCCACACATGATTGTCTAGAGTGAAAGGATATAAGCTTTTCTGTCATTTAAAATGATAAACTTTTCCCCCAATTAAATATATATATAGTATGACCAATTAAAATACGTTAAATTAATGTTTATGTACTTAATTGATAAAAAAAATGATTCTTTTCCTTGATTTTCCAGGAACTTCCAGAGTCTCAACGAGCTGATGCAGTGACCAGCATGGTTTACGAGGCTAGTGCAAGAATAAGAGACCCTGTATACGGTTGTGCAGGTGCAATTTGCCAGCTCCAAAAGCAAGTTAACGAGCTTCAAGCACAATTAGCAAAGGCACAAGCTGAGATTGTAACAATGCAATTCCAACAAGCCAATCTCGTGGCTCTAATTTGCATGGAAATGTCAGAAACTCCACAGGAATCACAACAACAATCAGTGGACAACTTCATTTCAAGTCCTCCTCACAGCAGCGGCTATCTAAACAATCTGAACTTCTTTGAGGAGAACACCAACCTTAACTCATTGTGGGAGCCTCTTTGGACATGAAAAAATAAAAACTATTTATTGCATAAAGACATTTTAAAAGTTTTCCTATATGACATTCTCCTAAGGAGAAGATGATCAAGGAATCAATTAAAACTAATAAATTATATAAAAAAAATGGCTTGGCCATAGTAGCTACGACTTAGGTAGTTAGGTTAATTCCCCCTTATGAGGAAGATTTTCGAGAAAATAATATTTTGGATCTAGTCTCTTTGCACAAGCAAGGCAAAGTAAATGGGTCTAAAATCATCTTTTAAAATATTAGAAGGTTTTGTAATCGTTGCAATATTTAAGAGAAAGGAGCAATGTTATGTTTTATATATATAGCTAGTGTTTGTGTGAGCTGATATTTTGAATGTTAAACACCTTTTCGGTCACCTACTATAATCATTCAAAAAATTTATCTCTCATGAATGCTTAATTCCTTGTCAAAGTAGCTTTTGACTTTGTGGCTTTGGATTCGTTATAGTTCTATCACTACCCAATTTTCCATTTGTAGATTAAGCGTCAATTAAAAGACAAATCTAGGCAACATCAAGATGGAAGACTGAACAACAACCAAGTATAACTATCTAGGCGTCAAGATAAATGAATTATAATACATAAAAGTGAATTATTATTAGAGAATATAATATAAATCATTTCAAAGGTACTCTGTTGTACGCAACATCACCTTAAAATTAACTGACATGTTTTGGGTTGAATTGGTTCTTAACAAATTATAATACATAAAAGTGAATGATTATGTTACATTCAGAGCGATTTGTAGCTATAATCA
Organism: Gastrolobium villosum; assembly: GCA_032173675.1. Lineage (NCBI taxonomy): Eukaryota > Viridiplantae > Streptophyta > Magnoliopsida > Fabales > Fabaceae > Gastrolobium > Gastrolobium villosum. Next base: position 36,106 of record JAVKPL010000012.1, on the reverse strand, counting down.
ATCATGCACGTGCCTGTGTGTAACTGTAATCAAAACACCTTTGTGGTTATGATGGCATGTGTCTCTCTCCCTTAAGCGCGTTTTTGGGGGGCTATGATTCAAATCATGTGCTGCTCACGTGAGTTTATCTTTAAAGCATCTCAACCATACAACGTCAATTGTCGGCAACCCTTTGATGTCCGTCTTTCTCGTCTTCATGGTCAAAAACTCATGATCTCTCACCCAACATGACTTTATTTTTTCTGTGTGAAGGGAAACATATATTTGTTTATTATTGACTCAGAGACTCAAAGTGTAGCTTTGCATAGGGTATATATATATGACATTATAATCGTGACTTATTCAGTACAATCCGTTAATTAGTCAACTTAGATTAGTTATCAGAAAAATTGCTATTTTTTGAAAGGCCACTTCTTTATAAACATAAGAGTATAAAGGAAATATATGCTATATAGACATCGAAATTCCCAAAAGGATGATATATATATGATAGTGTGTCTGAGGAATTATAATCGTGACTTATATATATATAATATATTAATTAGTCATATAGACTTGATTAGTTATCAGAAAAAAATATTGGGTATTTTTTGAAAGGCCAAATTACTTTATAACTTGACCTATTTTAAAAAATAAAAATCTTGGTCTAGGCCCATTAGCCTAATAAACATTCAACAATTAAAAAAAAATTAAAATGATATTATTTTATTATTCAAAATTATTAAAATAATAATTTTATTTATTATAGTTTAAATAAATAATATGATATAGCCGGCCCGTAGGCTTTTTAGGCCCGACATGTACAAAAAAGCCTATGATCTATTTTCTAAATAGGTTTTTTTTTAAAAGTCTAACCCTGTTCTATTTTACTATTTACAATAGGCCAAGTCTGGCCTAATATAGACTAGGCCGTAGGCTTCTGTAGGCCGGCCTAACCCATTTACACCATAATTGGAAGGCATATATAGGATTCTTTAATTTGAAGAAAAAAGTAATTACATTTTATGCACGGCTTTTGGTTGAAAAATAAAATTATTATTTTTTTCTATTTCTTTGGCGCTAAATTACTTTTTACTATTAATTAATAATTGGTTTATGTCCTTTAAAAAGATAAACCAAAAAAATTAAAAAACATAAATTCTATTGCGTTCTTCTTTGACTTTGTTTGCTTTTGCCATTCTTTCTATTTTAAGGATATTTAACAACCAAGTTGTGTTACTACCATGTTACTACCAATCAATCTCACTATTAGATCGCTTATGTTGGATCCAACGGTTATATTTATTTCCATCTTTGTATGGTCATGATTTCCCAAATTTAATATTTTATATTTATTTCTACATTTGTATGTTTATTATTTCACATATTTAATGCTTTCACTTTAAATTTTGGATTAATTAAAACCATACAAAGATGCAAATAAATATAACCAAAAAAATTAAAAAACATAAATTCTATTGCGTTCTTCTTTGACTTAATTTGTTTGCTTTTGCCATTCTTTTCATATACAATTTGTTGATATCCTCTTATACAATAGCTCCTCAAAATCTTTCTTGAGTCAAACCTTTTCTTTCTTTGGTTTAATTAACCCCTCAAAGTCATTGTATATAAATTCAAGCTTTAATTAACATCTCCATGCATGTTCCAATATAAAATTTCAATTAAATTCTAATGAAACGGGAACATAAAATTTCAATTAAATTCTAATGAAACCATATGTGTGTGCATCTCCATGCATGTTCCAATATAAAATTTCAATTAAATTCTAATGAAACCATATGTGTGTGTGCTCCATGCATGTTCCAATATAAAATTTCAATTAAATTCTAATGAAACGGGAACATAAAATTTCAATTAAATTCTAATGAAACCATATGTGTGTGTGCATCTCCTTCCAATATAAAATTTCAATTAAATTCTAATGAAACGGGAACATAAAAATGTGTGGGAAGTGTTACTCTTCACCCGCAGGAAAGAGAATATGTGTGTGTGTTCTAATATAAAATTTCAATTAAAATATAATGAAACGGGAACATAAAATATGTGTGTGTGGGGTGGGAAATGTTACTCTTCAGCAGCAGAAAAGATAGTTATCTACTGCAATTATACGGTTCCGTATCCTAAAAAGCATGTGTTAGCTGGAGGGTGTGTGTGGGAAATGTTACTCTTCAGCCACAGGAAAGAGAAGTTATCTACTGCAATCACATGCTTTTCAGTATACGGTTCCGTATCCTCAAAAACATGTGTCAATAGAACCTTATATATATATATATATATATATATATATATATATATATATATATATATATATATATATATAAACTCCTTTTCTTGATCAATATTTCATGTTTTTGTTAATTATGCTCGAAAATTTAATCTATGGAAGAAAAATAAAAGAAATTATTCATGTTCAATTTGCTAGAGTTTGTTATGTTTACTCTAATTTGTGCAAAGGTTCATTAATGAATGAACTATGCGCCCTCTCCATCAAGTCCCAAGTCCCTCCCCTTCGTGACCTCGTGTGCGCTCGTTCTAATTAGTTAACTCATGTTGGTCGTGTCTTCACCATTTTGATAGCCAATTAATATAGCTTCATTTTCTTTTCCTTTTTTTTTTGGAAATATTTCATTCAGTTCAATGCTTCGCAACTAATCCGATTCGGGGAGGGTCCAGTATTAAGGTTTTAAACCCCTCTCAAAGGTGGTACTGGGAAGATTTGAACACATGCTCTCATCCCCACCTACTTAGCTCCCATGCACCATCTTATCTACCACCATTTGGTTATATAGCTTCTTTTTCAACTACCGGACATGATTCACTTGCCATATTCCAAAAAATGAGGGCCACCACTGTACCAAAAAGTATAAAGAAAGCTAGCGACTTACTCAGCAGCACTGGCTATGCATGCAAACAGCAACGTACAGATAATAGGGCCAGCAAAAGAGGTCAATGGTACTATATATTTTCCAGCAATAATTAATTAGCTCTATAATATTACAGAAAGCTCTAGTAACTGATGAATGTTTTATGGCGAATGATCTATTTATAAATATTTTTTATAAATTTTTACAAATTACACCGTATATTCTCGGAAAAACATAACGTTCTCTCGAGAGAACATAATATAGTTTGTAAGAGTTTATAAATAAAAAATTTGTAAATATAACTCTCTCCGTATTTTATATTACAAAACAATTTCGAGCAAGTAGCCAGTGGGTTTAGATCAATCCACATCATTAGTGGCGTTAGGTTGAGCTTTGTCTGAAAGACCATATACCTATCCATAAAAGAAACCCAAAGTTTGAAACCGACTAGACGACGAAACTATAATTATTTCGTTCACACACGTACGAATCACTATCGATAAAAGATCAAAATTGGTATCCTTTCTACATTGCTGTAGGGAGAACATCAAAAAATCTAATCTGTACCAAAACGCGATCTTAATTATATTCATACACGACTTGGTTGTTGGAAGTGGGAACAAACTTCTGAATTTTTCTTGACGAAAGGTAATCACACTATGTCCATTAATTATTTGTTTTTTGTCATCCATTTTCGTGCAAATTTGTCCGATGCCTTTAGTTTAAGACGCAGATTTATTAATCTACAACCCACTTTTTTGCATTAATGAATGCGCAGTCTTTTGACATATCCTTTTTCATACTTTGGTCGATGATATATAAACTATAAAGTGAAACCCACGTCTCCATAACGTTGACTCACTGCCACTAGCTGGTCGTGCACTATGTGAAATATTTGTGTTGAAATATATAACACCATTAATGTAACCTCACTCAATAATTTAAGTTTTTGGATTGAATTGATTCTTTACATTGTATCAAAGTCTCGTGTCTCATGTGAGAGACATTGAGATATATAAAACCATTAATATAACCTCACCCCAATAGCTCAAGTTTTTTGGTTGAATTGGTTCTTTACAATTTGTATACATCAAAAACACGGAATGCTTTGCCCATATATAAATCCGAACGTTGTTTTTGGGTATTTTCGACCTGCATTCTATACTATGGGCCTATTGTCTTGTCTTGTGGGATATTGGGTGAAGGAATTTATTAATTATTTGTTAGGACTCCGAAGTCAGGAGTAACATTTGTTCCGGTGGGAAATCAATTGTCCATCTTTTGAATTTTGAATATTTACTTGGTTTCTGATTTATTAAATGGGAAATGAATGAACTAAACGTAAAAAGAAAATGCTAAACAAAATTTATCATTATATTTTTTTTTTTAGATATTCCAATCAGTTCATCACTTCGCGACTAATCCAATCTGAGTGTACCAGAATTAAGGCTTTAAACTCCTCCCATATTTATTTTAACCAGCCCTTTCTGTTAATTTTGTATATGATTTAATAATTGACTTGAAGAGGCAAACTAATTATATATTATCTTGTACTTACACATTTTAAATAAAAAAGAAGTATATGTTGAGAATGGTATGGGAGAATCCAAAACCCTTTGCAAGAGACACCATTGTCAATGAGTCAATCAACAAATCACAATAAATAAATTGACACCACATCTTAACTTAAAACCTTAAGGTTATAGATTGTTAGTCTTTTGCATTTCTATGATCCTCACTTGTTTCATTTCTAACAATGTGGAACTCCACCATTACTCACACTTGGATATTTCTAACAGTACACAATTGAATTAAAACTAAAAACTAAAAAAATTATAAGGACAATTTATACCAATACACTAAGGGTTTTACTTCTCTCATGTTGTATGAGAGAAGTTATTTCATGTCGTTGGATAAATTAAGTGGGGTCCACCAATTTTTGAAAAAAGAAAAAAGAAAAAAAAGAGAGACACGTCTTTTTATGTGAGTGTAAAATGAGATATGTGTCTTATGTAACATAAGAGTATAATTTTTTATACACTAATCAAACGTTTTTACTTTTGTTATTATCAGTTAATACACAAAAGCAACGTTGACAAAACCCGCAACATTATTTAGCTTTCAAATAAATAAAAAATGTTAAATGATATTTCGTAAAACAATTAATTCAAAAAGGAAAAAAAAAGTTTGTAATAGTTATTTATTTATTTTTAAAAAGGTTACCTAATTTTTAATCATAATTGGTTATTAAATATTTATAATATTTTTTGGAATAAAAACTGTTATACTAAATAACATTATTTGAAAGAAGAATGCTAGTAAACATTTTTATTTTTTTATCATTTTTTAATTATTAAATAAATTTTATGTGAATCTTACTAGATTATTTGGACATTTTATCAATAAAACACACATACAAATTTGGAAAATAATATTAAAAATATAAGAAAAGAGTTATCTTATCAACATTTATGAACTTGATCAAAATGATAGCTTTGTGCATTGTATATAAAGAATTGACAACAAATAAATAGCCAATTAAGAGAGAATTAGTTATCCATTGACATAGTTTCCCCTTTGACCTTTGTACTGCATGGCTCCACCACCACCAGCCAACGAGTACGACTGTTTGATAAAGACTACTTGTGGTCATTTATCTCCTGAGTCAATGGTCCATGGAAACTAAAAGTAGGGTTTTTCTTTGAAATTTAATTTACGATTAAGGTGAGAAATTAATGATATATATTCTCCTTGTAGTGTTGAAACGTGCAAATCGGCACGTATGCTGATTGGTTGGCCTCGTCATATTTGTCATGTGAATGCATTAACTCTGCATATCATAAAGTTTTGTAAAGTTATATATTTTGTCATTAAAATAAGTAAATAAAGATACATTTATTATTAAATTTCAATAAAAAGTTATAATATATTTAAAATTAAATTAATAATAAGTATAACTTATTTGTTTATGAGTGAGGATATTCTAATTACCAAAAATTCTTACTATTAACTTATTATCTATCACATCACCATTGGATCAATGAGAGAATGTTAAAAAGTTTTTGAAGAGAGAGAAAATGTTAATCTAATGGTGATAGTAGTAAGTTGGTAGTGGAAAATTTTGGTAGTGAGAATATCCCTCCTCTTTGTTTATTGGGATAGTTTATTATAGAAAAACTTCCTCTTTTTGCATCATTAACATTTGGTGAGTCCTGTTAATAAATCTTTTGAATTGTCTAAACCCTTAATTACTCCGACGAAAACCGGCACATGCGACCCTTCCCCTCTCCTTTTAATTTTGTACGTTGTTAGGTAATGAAGTTAACCCATTTGTCGCGATGTTGATTTGGCGCTTTCATCTTAGTTGGATGATGGTTAAATTCTTCCATCTTCTTGCAATTTGCAATTTTTTTTCCAATCTTATTTTTCATTGTATCAAATGAATATCTCAGTTTAATCATTATTTAGTCATTGTCTATATTAAAAATTTGACTTGATCAGAGATCTCTGCAGTTCCTATTACTTTATAGAGTTGGAACTAAAGGTGATAAAAATGGTCCAACTCCTTATTTTGAGACAATTTTTAAATACAGATAAATGAACATAAAGATATTTATAATATTATAAAGTTTAATAGCTTCAAGTTTTAATAATTTATAATTTGATCTTGTTTATTTAACTTGTTACAAATGATGTCTGGATTGAAATTTTTAACCCACTAACCCATTTGAACTCATCGCACTGAAAGATGAGTTAAAATAATTTTAACCAGATGCTTTTTACCTTTATGGGGGAGTATAATTTTTGAAAAAAATCACTTTTCTAATATGTCAAAGGGTATAGTAGGATGGGTTAGAGAGAAGTTTGGAAAGGTTGAAATATTTAACTCATCTTCTAAAATTGGATCATTTTAAGATAGGTTGAAGGCAACATGTAATAAGTTATCGGCTTTGCCACCTCTAATTAAAACAAACAAAACCATTTCACCAAAAAAAAAAAAAAAAACAAACAACCATATTGAGAGAATTAAATTAAGTAATAAGTGAAGCATTGAAAAAATTTTAAAAAATTATTGCCTTGCCTCTTCGTTAACTTCTTTCATTTTATTTTATTTTATTTCTTATTTGAGTATTAACATATCTATCAATAATAATAAGTATATTTAAAAGTTTATTCTTTCAAGCTTACAATTGGGTTCCATTAAAGTTTAGCCCAAGATGCAACTAGAAATATTTCAGTTTAATCAATGATATTTAGTTTAAGTCCTAAATTATAACTATATTAAAAATTTGGTGGGAACAATTTTTAAGATCTTCAAGAATAGTATTTCACAAGTTATTTTACCTCATGCATTGTACTATTTAAGTTTTACCTATTACTTTATAGTAGTTTATCGGACAAATATCTGATACAGACGTATTTGAATTATTTATTTTTTACTATAAAAATATAATAAAATATTCTAAAAAATATTTTGAGACAATTTTTAAATACAGATAAATGAACATAAAGATATTTATAATATTATAAAGTTTAATAGCTTCAAGTTTTAATAATTATATAATTTGATCTTGTTTATTTATTTTTATCATAATACTTGGGGAATTTTTTTATCTATATTTAAATATGAATAATTCATTACTTGCATATAATTTATCTAAGTAAATAAAAGTATTTAATTTTATTCTGTGATACCATGATAAAAATATTTATGACATAAAACAAGTAACATGGGCTTTAGACTGGGCTTTCTTAAAGTAGGTACTCCAATCCCAATAGAAACAAACACGGTCTTTCCACTGGGATAATCGTCCATGCTTATTAGCCCTTAACTTCTTCCACCTTGCCACCCAATACGAAAGGATGTTCCCACAAAAGTTACAATAAGAATCTTACTTAAAGAGAAAAAGATTAGGGTGTGCATGACAACCTTCTTGGAATGAGTTTTTTTTCAATTTCTGTTCCCGGGAACAAAAAATGGATGAGAATTGCGTTTGATAAAATCGGTTTATTTTTTTGTTCCCGGGATGAACCGGTCTTTTTTTTTATGCTAGAGAACAAAAAAGAGAATCAAAAATTTTCTGCTTTTCTAATTCTGGAAACAAAAGGAGAATCACTTTTCTCTCACAACTTCCTCACACTCTCACGATTAAACAAAACATAATCCAGAATAGTCGCTTAAACAAAGTCGCTGGTTTTGCATTTGTTGTTGCTGTTGAAACGCTGAATAGTGAATACCAAACAATTTCTTCTCTTTTTAGTCAAGAATCCAATTAGGGTTTTCAAAGTCTTCATCTTTTCTTTCATTCTTCTTTGCCTCTGTCTACAATTTCTCTTTTGCAACCATCACCCTAACATGTACGTCTATTCAATTCAAATTTCAAATTTTTTTTAAAAGATAACAATGCTTATACATGCTTATAATAAAAAAAATTACACATAAAAAAAATTGTGTTAACAAACGTAATTCTGATTCTCAGAATAAAAATAAAATATGTTAACAAACGTAATTCTGATTCTCAGAACTCTTCCAAGGCACAGAAATAGAAAAGAATCATTTTTTGTAGAAACAGTGCCAGAAATTAGAATGGTTGTCATGCACAGCCTTAATATTCCAAGCAATTCAATTTCCTCAAAAATCATGCTCCAAGTCCAAGTAAATTTTTTTGTGTTGCTATATTTTATATTTAGTGTTGATATATCCGTAACTAAAGGTAGAATAACTGAAACTGAAATATATGAGTATTTTCAATCTCTAGATGACATTGAAGAATTTAACAATACACTGAGGGGTCTTTGTGAATAGGATATAAGAGCATGATGTGATATGGGGCTGATAAGAATAAGATATGATATGAGGTTGATAAGCTTATATCATGTCATGTGTTTAATGAGCACCTGATTAACAATATGATAAGATTACGTAGAAAGAGAAAAGAGAAAGAAAAAACAAAATATAATGCAATAAATACAAATATATTGGGTAGCGTGGTGATATATTGGGTAACGTGGGGAATATTGGGTATCCAATGGAAATATCTTCAGTATTACTGTAGTACTGAAGACTCAGTGCATCATTTACTTAATTTGAAAATAATTACAATTTTTTTTTACCATTTTACCCTCTTTTGAAAGGTTATTTTCTCCTAAACCATCACATTTTTCTACTTTTAGTAAAGGAGTACATACTACAGTAGTATCAAAGATATGCTCGTATCCAATATTGGTATCCTATACTGTTGAATCCTAACTCAGCTCCCCCTATAGGATAAGAAATCATGCATTAGATAGGATAAAATGAGACAATAGGATAAGCTAATCATATCCTATTGACTCATGAAACAAGAGATAAAAGTATGATATAATAAGTTATCATATCATATCTTCTTTATCAGGTGCTCCAAACAGGCCATAATAGTTTAAGGGAAAAATGTTTGTCCTTTTAAATGACACAACTTATATCATTTCAATCTCACAAAGAGGTGGGATCCACAGGGGAGGACCTAGGGGGCTAGGGGTCGCCACCCCCCAAATTTAAAGAATTTTTTATATATATATATATAAAAATAAAATTTGAGTAATATTATTAAATTATTTGTTTAAAAAATTTTATAATATAAAATTCCTCTCCATATCACATAACATTCAACTTTTTTTATTTCTAATCCTATTCACTATTGACGTGAAAAACGACAAAAAAATTTATACATTGTTCTTTAAATAAAAAATTACTAATTTATGACGGTGTTGGAAATAATTACATATTTATTGTACATTTTTTTTTTTTGATAACATTATTGCACAATATCACGCCCAATTTAGACGTCACCAATCACGCTGAAATTGGGCGTCACTCAAGAAGCAATCACGCTTAATTTAGGCATCACTTATCAAGTGTTGACATGTGTCACATTTTTTTTTTTTCACAAAAAAAATACAAATTAACCGTAAAATTTCTGAAGGCCATAACTTTTGACTCGGGTATCCAAATCAGGTAAATTTTTTTGATTTCACATAAATTTTCGAGATCTACGAAATTACATCTCATTTGACATATTTTATTTCTCATAAACATTATTTAAATTTTCAAGAATGATATTATAAGAGCGGTTAAACCCAGAACTCTCTCAGTTCTGGGTTTGTGATTTAATATTAAAAAATACATAAAGATTTGATTTTTGGTTTAAACACAAAATTTAATTTGAAAAATCAATATTAATAAAGGAAATAATTAAATAAATATTCTAAGGGTTTGTTTTTTCTAAAGTTACTTTAGATAACTTTATCTAACGTTCATCGAAACGACGTCGTTTTGTGCCGGAAATCATGGTGTTTTGTAATTTTAATTTATTTTAGGGTTATAATAGTCTTTATTATTTTAATTTTTAATTTTTCAACATCAAAATGACGTCGTTTCGATGAACATTAGACAAAGTTGTCTAAAGTAATATCGGAAACTTTTTTCCCATATTCTAAATCTCAAAGGAAGAAGGATTTTATTTTTGAAATTAATGATTAATGCTATAAGCTTCTTGGTTATTATTCGTGGTCTAAAAAATATGAAAACACGTAGAGTAAGAGTCAACTGAAGTGATCTTAATTTCTGTAATATATTTCTTTTAATTTTTTACATATTAGGTCTATATTGTATCTGAAGTACTTTTATTTACGAAGAAGTATTTTTATTTTTCGCCCCCTTTAATAAAATTCCTGGATCCGCCACTAGATCCACACTTTTATTTTTTTTTGTCCACTCTCTCCTCCTTTATCTATCTTTTTCTCTGTAAAGAACTACTTCAACCCAAAACTTTAAGATGTTGGGTGAGGGCCTTTTTAATAATTTATATTAATCTCTAACATTCTTTCACTTAAAATGACACAAATTTATACCTTTTAAAATCATTCATAATGTTTCCATTGTTTAATGTGTAATTATTATTATAATAATAATATAAATCCTAGCACCAAAGAAATAAAGGGAAATGTTGCAAAGGAGGGGAAGTCATATAAAGGCATATTAATATTAACATTAGAGTAGAAATTTTCAAGCATAGACTTTGTCTGTCCTTGATCGAAGGTTTCTCCTTAAGATTCTACTTGGCCGACACGTTCTTCTCCGAAATTCTCTGCCCTCCTCTGTCTTCATAAAATCCACTTGCAGTGATGTAGTGACAGTAAGAAACTATGGGAAACAAAGCCACCCTTTTGATCTTTCTCCTCGTCCTTTGTCATGGAGTGGCAGTAACAATGGGGTTGTGGAGGACGGAGGTGGAAGAGAGAGAAGAGGATCCTCCAAGGCCAAACAAATTGTTCTTGTTGCAACACTCCAAGGTTGTGGCCAAGACTGATGCAGGGGAGATGCGAGTTCTAGAAAGCTATGGTGGTAGGATCATGGAGAGGCGCTTGCACATTGGCTTCATCACTATGGAATCAAGATCTCTCTTTATTCCTCAGTACCTCGACTCCACTTTGATCATTTTCGTGCGTCGAGGTAATCATAATTTCTCACTTTACGCATAATACTAAATTACACGTTTGCTCAAGGACATAAATATGCATGTCTATGGTCTAATCTGCATGGAGCTAGAATTTGTGGGGTGTCACCAGACGGGTGGTAGCTCGGTTGATAGAAGAGATTTGATTAAGTGAAAAGGAAAGAACTTCTGTTCGATCTCCACATATTATTTTTGGGAGAAATTTAAATATATCTTCTGATTCATCTCACACTCCCGATTAGTCTATAGCTAACTCAAAGATTAGACGAAATTTGTGGGTATAAAGGGAGGAGCGAACTCCTCTCAAAAGATAATTGGATAATTAGGATTGAATTAACTCGGAACAAAAAAAAAAATTGTGGGGTGTCATGCTTGGTTTTTTAAGAGGTTTTATAAGAGTTATGTTAAAGGAAAAAATGATTCTGTAATGTTATAGAGATTCGTTTTGAGTGCCTTAATTTTTTTTTTAATTTTTTTTTGTTTTAAAAAGTGTGGGGCCCATAAAATGTTGTGTATGTAGGAAACTTTGTTATGTCATGTTAAAAGATAAAACGAAAACCCTTTTTTAATTGAGGGGGAAAAATAAAGGCATGAACTTGAAACCAGTGAAACACCAAGAGACAGCCCATGTAACTGTGTGTTGGAAATTTGAGAATTTTGGAGTTGACTTGTAAATTGGTTTCAGGGGAAGCAAAGGTGGGATTCATGTATAAAGATGAACTGGAGGAAAGGAAATTGAAGATGGGGGATGTGTACCAAATTCCAGTTGGTTCTACATTCTATTTGGAGAATATTATTGAGGGTCAGACACTTCACATTATCTGCAGCATTGACCCTTCTGAGAGCTTGGGACTAGGTGCTTTCAAGGTACATGCATATGTAATAGCTTTGTGGTGCTTTATAACTCTGACTAATCTTTCTAAATAAATTCTATGGTGAAATTCTTCATTGTTTCCTTGGCTATATGTTGCAGTCCTTCTATATTGGAGGAGGACCTAATCCAGCCTCTGTGCTTTTTGGATTCGAGCCTGAAATCCTTGAAAGTGCTTTTAACGTAAGCTAATAACTTCATTACATAGCAGCATGGTGAACCAAGGCACCAACATAGACACACAAAATTAACAAATGTCTTTTATTGTATATTATTCACAGGTATCAGGAGCAGAGTTGAGGAAATTCTTCACCGAGCAACATGAGGGTCCAATTGTGCATGTGGGTGATTCACATGTCACAAGCATATGGACCAAATTCCTTCAACTGAAGGAGGAAGACAAAGTGCAGCACCTGAAGAAAATGGTGCAAGACCAAGAAGAACAAGATGATGATGATGATGAAGATGAGCAGCAATTGCAAAAAAGTTGGTCATGGAGGAAGCTCTTGGAATCTGGATTTGGTAATGAGAACAAGAAGAACACAAGGGACAACAAGGGTAGCCATCATAAATCTCCTCACTCTTACAACCTTTATGACAGAAAACCAGATTTCAAAAACAGTTACGGTTGGAGTGTTGCTCTTGATGGCTCCGATTATTCTCCACTCAAAAGTTCTGGCGTTGGCATTTACCATGTCAATCTCACAGCGGTATGCAAAGTGAAAAACAAGTTCTTGAATTATATAAAACCATTAAAAAGTCACTCACTCAACACCTTAAGTTTTTGGGTTGAATTGGTTCTTTATATGGTATCAGAGCAGCTCAGTGTATCCGGCATCCTCACCACCCCACTTTCTTTCTAGTGGAATTATATAACAAATTCAACACGAGTACCCTCATCCAAAGTTTAAGCTTTTGGTTGAATTGGTTCTTTACATGGTATCAGAGCTCGGTATACGGGTCACGGCCTCCCACTTTCTTTCTAGTGGGATTTGTGAGGGAGCATGTTGAATTATATAAAACCAGTAACCTCACCCAAGAGCTTAAGCTCATGGGATGAATTGGTTCTTTACACAAGTCATCAATATTTTGGGTATGAAGTTTGAGCAAAATGTGTCATTTTTTATTTATTTTTAACTTTTTTGCATAGCAGGGATCGATGATGACACCCCATGTGAATCCAAGGGCAACAGAGTATGGCATAGTGTTAAGAGGGTCTGGTAGAATCCAAATTGTGTTTCCAAATGGAAGCAATGCAATGGACACTCAAATCAAAGAAGGTGACGTGTTCTTTGTACCAAGATACTTCGCTTTCTGCCAAATAGCATCAAGGAGTGAACCGTTAGAGTTCTTTGGGTTCACCACCTCTGCTAGGGGGAACAAGCCACAGTTTCTTGTGGGTGCTACCTCACTTTTGAGGACCATGATGGGGCCTGAGCTTGCGGCAGCATTTGGGGTGACCCAGGACACGATGCGCCACGTTATTAATGCACAACACGAGTCTGTGATCCTACCCGCTCCACGGGCTGCACATGAAGAACAGAATAATAAGCACAAGGTGGAGATGCTTCCAAAGCTTATAATGAATGACTTGATTTTAGGCCTTTGATTTTTATTATATGTTTGGAGGAACCTTTGGCTTATGATAATGAGAATAAGGTGGACCATTTATTTGTAAGAGAGGCTAGTTGTTGGCTACGAGATGTTTAATAATGATAGTCTAGTGATTATTTTTGTATCACTTGGGAACAATTTTGCATGCGATAATCAATTTTGCTCGTTATTTAGCTTTTTATATGATTGAACATCAATTCAAATTGATTCTTGCGCTTAGATTGTGTTTTATTGGTCCAAGTTGACGTTCATATACTAAAAATTTTTCGCTTCAAGTACGCCACGTATCAAGCAACAAATTTAAAATTAATCTTACTATGTTAATTTTTAATTTTAGTTAAGGGATAAGTTATATTTACTACCTATTTTTTTTACTATCTCTTACTACCAAATCTTAACCGTTGATTTCCGTCAATCTAACGGTTATAATTTATGGATTATATTTATTAATTAATTATTAATTTGCAATAAATTATAGTCATTAGATTGATGGAAATTAACGATTAAGATTTAATAGTAAGAAAAAATAAGTGTTAAGTATAACATTTCGCAGTTAGTTATTGCCATAATTAATCAACTTAATCTCTGGATCTAGTTAATATTTCTCAAATAACTAAATTTTCCTACTTTTATTTTGTATTGTTCCTTTGAAACAATTTAATTAATAGAGATGTGATGAGAGGAGTACCTAAATTTAAATTTGTAATCCACTTCATTTTTTTTCTTCCCTTCTCTTATTTGAACTGCATCAATCCTTTATGTTTTGAGTCTTAAGTTTTTTTTTCACAAAAAAAAAAAAAATATAGAAAATTCCTAGATAAATTGTTTAGATTAAAATAAATATTTTCGTCACGTAGAACACTAGTTCTAGTTGTACATATATAGCATGTTTTAATCTCACTTGCACTTATGGTTGACTATGATGCTATCATTACTCATAACTTTAATTTAAATGAAAAACTTTTTTAAAATATATTTATTTGTAAACTAGTTAATAAAGATGTAGTTACATTTTAATTTGAATAAATTAACACTACAATATATTTAAAATTAAATATATGATAAATATATTATTAATTACTTATTTAAAAAATAAAATTACTGTAGATATAAATTTTTTTAAATCTTAATCATTTGTTTTTTTAAACCTCATTTGATAAGTTTAATATATTTGTTAGAGTAATTTTAAAATAAAGTAAATTTAAGGTTCTCGAAGATTAAATTAATTATTTTGTATTTAAATTTAATTATTTTTTTAAGTAGGTTCTCGTTCCTTAAGCAAAGAATCCATAGACAAGAATGAGATGATATATCCATCACGCGCAAACCACGTGCGTGCAAGATCTGGAGACAAAGTTTAGTTTTGGGTACCGAAGAGAGCGAGCTTAGGTCAGAGCCATGAGAACTCACACTAAACCTGCTTCCTCTCTTCTCCTAACAATAACATGTCTCATTCTTCTCACCTTTTCTATTCCCACCCAATCCGAGGTTATAACCTTAACCTCTGACACATTCTCTGATAAGGTACATCATCCTAATTCTACTCTTATCCCTATTCTAATTTTTCGTCCATGTTGCGATCGATGTTCACTGTCTTAATCAAGATTCCTTTTTTGTTGCTTTTTAATGCCCCAATTGACAAACCCAGTTTTTTATTTTAACAATCGTAATTTATGCAGTGGTTGTAACTATCGGACCTTTTTTTTTCCCCTCTCCTGCTATTAGAGGGTTTTATATTTTATTTTTAAATCATAACAATGTTCTATCGTTGCTAATTGGAGTTTCTCACTATAGATGCAGATTGGTATAGAAGTTGTTTAATTAAGGGTTTGTGTGTGAGTGTGTGCTTGAGTTAATTGAGGGGTTTTTATTTTTTTTTAAACTATTTTAGTAGAAATGGGTCTAACTTATTATTGCTATAATCTGAATTGTCAATTACATTTTTTATTTTTTATTTTTGGTGTTTAGATCAAGGAGAAAGACACTGCATGGTTTGTGAAATTCTGCGTTCCCTGGTGCAAGCATTGGTGATTAATTCTTTTACACACTCTGCAATATCCTAAACTAGATATTGAACCTGCTTTTATTTTATATTTTTAGTGTTTGCTAACTTGTAAAATAATAAAAATGGTTGCCAGTAAGAACCTGGGTTCATTGTGGGATGACTTGGGGAAGGCAATGGAAGGAGAAGATGAAATAGAGATTGGAGAAGTGGATTGCGGTACTGAAAAGCCTGTCTGTAGCAAAGTTGATATTCATTCGTATCCTACCTTTAAGGTTTTCTATGATGGCGAAGAAGTTGCCAGATACCAAGGTAATTAGAATTTTCCCTCTTCCAAAAGATGGATTTTAAGGATTCTGCTCGATTACCTTGTCTTCTTTAAACTTAATTCACATTCTCAAGCTTAACCTTTCACTTTGAATTACCATAACCAATTACGACTAGTTGATGTTTCATGTTTGCTTACATTCCGTGATTTCTGTGGCATATCTTGCCTTGGATTGGGATAAAAAAAGTTAAATTCTTTTGGAGTTCTTATATATCAAGTTTGGAAAACCAAACGAGGCATCACCACAGTCATTGTGTCTGTACAAGTATGATCTTTCTCTGCACATCATGAATGTGGAAATTTAAAACGAAAATCAGGTGATTGTGATGGCTATAAATAACTCTCATACTTTCTGCTGACGAATGAAGATGCAAGATGGTATCTGCCACTTGTCTTATATAATGATGATGATCAAATGAGTTTGCTAGTTACCAGAGATTGTGGTCTATGCCTCTATGATAATAACATAGGGTAGCATGTATACTCTTATCATATTGTCCAGCTATTCAAAACTCTCTTGCAGTAAAAATTTCCTGTTGCATTTTACAGTTATTCAAGTCACGGAAACTTCTTTGAAGAACCTAATAGCAATGGATTTAAGCTTTTTATGATTTATTTGCATTTTATTTTATCAGCCCTGAAGGAAGAAATATATTCTTTAATTTTAAGGAGAAACAAATCATTGTCTTATCATCGTAGATTAATTTATGGCTTATGCTTTTGAGTTTTATATGATTTATTCGTAGGACCCTTGTAATAGGTACTCCCTCTTACCCCTTCTCCCTACCAAAGCTAGAGGGAGAAATAATGGATCATAAATCTAATATTTTTTGTATGCGGTACAAATGGTCAGGTTCAAGGGATGTTGAATCATTGAAATCCTTTGTTTTGGAAGAAGCTGAAAAGGCAGCAGCAAAAGCACAGCTTGACAGTGGTAAAGAATTATAACAACTTTTAAGGTATACTACCAAGACACCCACGCTCTGTAGGTTTATTTGTCTATTCTCTCTATGGATTCTTTGTAATTGTATTGCGTAAGGAGGGACACTTTAAAATCTCTGAGGACTTTCCTAAATCAATCAGTATGTGGCGGTTATGTTTGTTTGTATTTCACCTCTGATATTTACTTTTGGGAGAGTTACAATTTAGGATATTCTAATGAACGAGTTCTCAATTTGGGATGAATTAACTGAAAGAATGGTTAATTAATTCAACATATTATTAACCAGCTCAACACTCTTTCGGTTAATCATCTTAAATTTGAAATAGATTTGCCACCATATTCTAAATTATAATTCTCCCTTTGATAACTCTATGTTTATGTCTTGTGTGCCAATCAATTGATTATAGTTGCTTCTTGTGCAGTCATTACCTGGGGATCTGCAGGCGGTGCATATCACAGATTAGTAATCATCTTTGGTTTCAGGTTGAGCTTAGCGAAGGTCTATTCTGCTCTGCTCTGCTCATTGTTTGTTTGACAGTAGTTGTGAATTTAGAACTAATTTTGCATAGTGCCACATACTGTTTCTTTTATACTTTACAAAACTGATAACATTTTGTTCACGTTAAAGTTTCAATACGATGGTCGTTGATGTTTAATCAGAAATCATGCTTGAGGATTTGTTCTTCTACCTTCCCGTCTTTGTAATGCGTAAAATTTTGTATTTTATGGAACCCGCATATGAAAAAATGTTTTGTCATTAATCATTAAGTAAATAAACATAAAGCAAATGAGGTTAGTGAGTTATAGTTCTTCCAGGTAGTTCTCTTCTCTAGGATTATAGCATCCTACAATGACCACCTTTTTTTAATACATACAAACTCCATTCAGAACTCTTCCTCGTGAAACTAATGCGAAAGATGAAGAACATGAGGTGGTGGTGTAGAACTTTACAGTGGAACCCTTAAAAGCAGGTTACTTCCACGAGGTTTTCTGCAAATGAGGGCTAAATTTTTTTTTTTTCGGTACTGACTCTAATTATCTCTTTAAGGTAAGTTGGCCACCTGAATATTCTTATAAATTTCAATTCTTTGAGGCGGTTATAAGATTCATTCTGAGTTCATTCTGAGTAGGGGTTTAGTTACAATTAAAGCTCTTTGCTCCTTCCGAAAGTTGTATTTGATGGGAATCAAATTTAGGTTTTCTCTACACCTACTTAGCATGTGTTATCCGTATAAACAACAAAGGAGTTTTATGAACAACCAAGCACATGGATCAATTAGTAGGGAGTTGTTCCAATTTAATCAGTAGTCTCAGGTTGGAGTTATGGATATATAGTTGTTAAAATTAGCTAAGAAAAATTGTGTTGCCCTTGTGGTTCTATCTGATTTGAATCTAGATTAGTCGCATCCGTTGGCAGTTGGATACGGGATGGTTTATGCCAAAAAAAGAAAAAAGGAGTTTTTTGAAAATCACCTAGGATTAAAAAGAAATTAGTAGCATTTTATCTCCAAGGAAAAATAACTTCTCCATCCGAATGAATATGCCATTATTCTATTCAACATTGCTGGTGTAATGCAAGGGGACCGAGGGGGTTAGGGTGGGTCGCCGTCCCTCTTAAAATTTGAAGAATTTTTTTTTACATAAGTATAATGTAAGAAATATCCATTTTTCCTCTCCACTAAAGTGAAATAATTTTCTCCCACGCAGAATTTGTAGAGCTTCTTTATATTCTCCGGTCCTATATCTTTTGAAATTCCTCTAATTCTAAATGCATTTTTTCTCCCTCAACGAAAGTTAACGAAATGAACAAAACAAAAAAACAATAAGAAAGAGTGCAGCTCAAATTCTTGTTGGCGCAGACCTGGTGGTGACAGTTAGCATATGGAATTAGTATTAAATTATGGGGAAAAATCTGTCTACAATTTTTTTTTACAAATTACTCTAAGAGCGTGTTTGGATACTCTTGTTTTTAAGTTAGAAGCTACTTATAAGCTAAAGCTAAAAAAAAAGAGCTTAAAAAAAGTTAAAAGTTGTTTGGTAATTACAAAAAAAAAAAATTAGTTTAAAAGTTACTTAAAAACACATATTTTAAGAAAATTATCTCTATATATATATTTATAACTCTTCAAAAAAAAAACATAATTCATAAGGAACTTTTAGCTTTCATTTTTCTTCATTATAAAAAAAAGTTTTTCATTATAAAATCTTTTCTCAAAACATATTTGGCCTAGTTTATGCTTACAAGTAGCTTCTAGCTTAAAAATCAGAGGATTCAAACAGGCACAAATATTTAATTATTCGTATTTTGGCCTCCCATATATTATGTTTGAAGAGAGAACAAATGTTTAATTTTTAGCCCCCACAGGAAAAATTCCTGGGTCCGCCACTGGTGTAATGTATCTACCACCTATGTTGCACCGACATGGGACACGAGATAAGACACGACACAATATGCCGATACTTTAATTCTAAAAAATGCCATATTTCGATTAGGATACGTTTTGATATTAAATAATATTTTTAATATATAATATAATTTATATTTAGTACATATCACAGTCCATAATAAGTTATATAATCAATCAAATATTCAAATTTTATAACATAAATATAAAGGTAAAGTAATTTTTCATACCTTGTTAATTTTTTGTGTCAAATTTCATAATAGAGAAAAATTGACTTATAAATTAATTTTTTATTTTTAGTTAATAAAATAAAATTTAGATATAAAAAAAATCACATCGGATACATGCCTTGACTGCATGTTTGAAAAAAATTGACTTCGTATCGAAAATACGTATCGGAATGTTAATTGCGTGTTCTACCTAAAATCTTGATAGCATGTAGAAACATGTAGCAGCGTGTCACACACAATATATATTTTTCTTTTTCTTTTTTCAAAAAACGTGTGGGTACTTTCTTGTCTACCACACAGCGTATGCGTATCTTAGCGCTGTATTTCGTAGTGTTTATTAATACCTGCGTGTGCTTTGAATGCAATTATCAAGTCCAAACATGCATTTTGTGCTTTTGAGGATGCTTGTCTATTGAAAGGTCCAAATACTAATATTTGTCCTTTTCAAATTTGACTTTTCAAACAGCGTACGTCATGGAAACATGTTAAGTCATCATCAACAGTGTTATTTGAGCTCTAAGCTCATCGGCGTTAAGATGTGGATTGTGGAATAATAGAAAATTCTCCGTGGTTCAGGGCCAGTAATCATCGGGTGATTTTTTTGAAAAATTTGAAAAAATGTTTATCCTTAGTATAAATGACACAACTTATATTCTTTCACTTTCTCACAAAAAGACAAAGACGTGGGACCCATACCTTTATTTTATTTTATTTTTGTCAATTCTTTTTCCTCCTTTATCTATCTCTTTTTTTTCTTAAAATGATAGAACTTTACATTATCCTTTAAAATGATACACACTTTACCCATGGAAAAAAAATTCCACATTTTTCCAAAGGAACTGCCCAATTATTAATAGTCCTGCCCCACTAAATTTTTTTGTCTGGAAAATTTCCTCTTTTTTGCTTGAATGGATTTCCAAGGTTTTGATTTCTATGCTTTAAACATCAATATTATCATAATTCGCTCATTATTTGGAAGAAACACTTTATGAACAATGCACCAAATATCAATAATTAAATCAAATATGTGTTAACTATCAAAAAAAATAAAATTAAATATGCGTTTTGGTTACAGTTTTATTTTATTTTATTTTATTTTGTCAACCACCGTATAATAATAGTTAATTCTTCTTGGAGTGAAATTTATGTATTTGTTGAAGAGCATCTTCAGCATTTGTTAGAAATAATCAAGTGTATAAAGTGATGGAATTCCACTTCGATTATAAATATTTCAATTGAGTATTATATAAGTGCATAAAAGATCCATATAACTTGAGACTTGAAATTTTGAGTT
Organism: Gastrolobium villosum; assembly: GCA_032173675.1. Taxonomy (NCBI): domain Eukaryota; kingdom Viridiplantae; phylum Streptophyta; class Magnoliopsida; order Fabales; family Fabaceae; genus Gastrolobium; species Gastrolobium villosum. Next base: position 15,060 of record JAVKPL010000012.1, on the reverse strand, counting down.
GAGATATAATATGGGTTCATTTATTGTAATTTGTCGCACTTGAAATTTTGAGTTGAGATATAATATCGGTTGATTTATTTTAGTTTGTCATTTGGATTTGCAAAAGATTCTGGTGTCAAACTAAATTTTTTTTTTTCTCTCTCTTCAAGATAACATGTCATGAGAAGCTAAAGAAATCTGCACTCAGAGGAACTTGTATACAAATTTTGACAAAAAAGTGTCGAAGTTGTCTGATACAAAAAGAATCAAGTGCAACACAAAGCACAACAACTCGAATTTGTTATTCTCTTTTATATTACAACTGAGTCTAATCTTTTTGATTGATTTCTTTGTTTCTTTGTTTTTCACTAGTGTCCAACTCTGAACCTTCCTTGTTTCCTACAATTTCCAAGGATATTGGAGCCTGGTTCGTTAGGAGGATAGTGGATGCAAACTTTGATTCATGAGCTGGAGATCTTAAGCAGTGTACCGCAGAAGACATTAGGACCCTTGAACTTAAGAAATCACGGTGTTTAGTATCACTCCATCAAACAAACTGAAGAAAACTATTAGCCTGGTCAATTCAAAATTTCAATTCAAACTGCGTCCATGAGAAAACTGAAAATACATTCATACTAGAGCTTTATAGAATACCAGATAAGACAACATAATCATTTGATTATATAAGAGGAAGCCGTGAGAGAAAAAAGGGAAGAAAATTCAAATCTGAGTTAGATACCTTCAATTCAGAACCATGTAGTATTAAAAAAAAAAAAAAAAACAGCTTAGTTTCCTTGATTCGTGGAGAGCTTAGTATAATAATTACATAAATACATTTCATTTGGAAGCACATGTAACAACATATTACCGTTTCGTGGATGAATATATTATAATGCCTGCGCAAGAAGTACCATGGTCCATGGTGGTGTTGTCAATTTAACGAGGGAAATATGAAATCAGACAAAGTGCACTTACCTTGGCTTCTGCGTTGCTTCTCTTAGCCATTTAAAAATCAATGAGTTTTCATTTGGCATATGAAAGGTTTACTATGCAGGAAATATGATGCGAGGAGACCCTGCTCCAACCTAACCGAGGATGCTAGGATGGATGCAAGCGACAGCACCATCTCTCCTGCGTAGCAAACCTTTCAATACCATAACACTCCTTCAATCTTCCTCATCACTACTTCTTGGATTGTAGGCCACGAGGCCAACTCATCATATATAGACCCGAATATTTACAGCTGTTTTTTTTTTTTTTTTTTAGTTACCTGACCTAATTATCTATTTAAGGTGAATTGGCTCCCATCTCCAAAAACTTTAATTCTTTGAGCCGGTTATGGAACTAATCCGTAGTGCGGGACTAAAGGTTCAGCCCCCTTCCCAAGAATACATTCAGTCGAACACATGTCCAACCCCACATGTCCAACCCCACTAAGTCACAACGCCAAGTAGCCAAACAAAACACATATCACATCATGGCCCCAAAATCTTAAAATTGGAAATACATGAATCTTTTTGAGTTATATGGGTTAGGCACAAACTACAATAGTAAATTATAGACTACATCTTGACCAAAATTCTTGAGACTGAATTTATGAGTTTTTTTTTTTTTGGTACAGTATGAGTTTTTTTTTTTATCTTATATAATTATTACTTAGTTCATTCGTAAGTAATATTGGAATTTATTACTTATACTTGAATTTTTAAACTATGGACTCTCTCGCTGCATTTACTAAATTCTAACCACAAAGGTGCATGGTATTATTTTATTTTATTTTGATAAATCATAGGTATCCTTCGGGACGGATCTAGAACTAAGTTTTAAATCCTCCCTAAAATGGTACACTAGGTGTTAGGATATTCAAGTGTGATGAGTCTCGCATTAGTTGGTAATGGACTAAGTGAAGTAGATATAAGTTTATGTAATTAGTCTAACTTAGCTCATTGGTGGGGATCACCTGTCACAGACTTCTCTGGACCCTCCTGACAAGTGGTGTCAAAGTCAGGTTGGGCTCCAGCTAGCCTGATGATTAGCTAAAGGCGGGTTGAGTACTTGAGCTTTAGGGGGTACGGTTGAGAGGGAACATATCAATGTTGCATTTCACACTTGAGGGGAAGATGTTAGAATATTCAAGTGTGATGAGTTTCATATTAATTGGTAATGGGATAAGTGAAATGGATATAAATAGATAGATCCATGAATTCAATGCCTTAAGATTTTTGATTTAGACGTGTTGGATTCACTTGATGTGATTGATCTAACTTAATTTATTAGTGGTGATCCTCTCCATTTATTTGAACTCACCGAACACTAAAAAAGATCGGATGTATGCTATAATTTCCATTTATTTAGCTTTCATCCGCTAAAACTGATTATTTGAGGGTGCATGGTATTATCTGAACAGCCATTTGCTGCGTTATTATTGTCGGTACGAGCTTTTCTTAATATGTGGTCCAGATTTAAACTAAAGGTTTTAGATAAAATACAATATATCTGTTTAATTCAAGTTGTCTAGCAAAGCTTTGTTTTTTTGTTGTTGTATGTGGTCTGAATTCCAATGCCTTAAACATGTGCCAATTCTGATGAGGTCATAGCGAAACGTCAGCTGCCGCCACATCTAACGTCCACAAATTGCAGCAGCCTTCTGCCACTAGGGGTGCATAAAGCATCTATATGATCTTAATGTAAACAATAAATTCAATTCAAAAATTTAAATTGTTGGTTAAGGTTATATTTATAATTTTAATTTTTTTTTAAAGTGCCTTTTTTTTTGTACAGTTTTAATGTGCCTTTTTATATAAGAGTTTACTAGGTTTGATGAGGGGATAATGCATCAAGATCTCACGGCCACTTAATTATTGAAATTTTAATATCATATTAAAAAATTAATTTAATTCAAAAATTTATAATATTAGATAAAATTATATTAATAATTTTATATTTTTGTCGCAGTTCACCAAGTCTTTCTTTTTCATGTAGCTGGGTCCATTGATAACATTCCGATTCTGTTTATAACCATGAGGGGACTGGAATTGGAATTTGTATAACATTATCTAAAGGCATATATCCTGACCATGTAAATTGCAAATTCGAACCTCCCTGTATGTAAAGGCACTTGTTGAGATATATAGTCCCACATTGGTTGTATGGGCAACTAATGTGGCCTTTATAAGGCCTTAGGCACTCCCACCCTTTGAGCTAGCTTTTGGGATTGTGTATCCCAAGATTCTTTGACATGGTATCAAGAGCATAATGATCCTAGGGAATTTTTACTCTGGTCGAACTCGTTGTCTAACCCAGCAAGGAAAATATGAACCCTCAACCGTGAGAGAGCCGAGTGGTGGTGGATGACCTCACAAATCATGGCATCAAACACCAAACGTCCTGCCCATACACACCCCAACAAAATGGCCTTGCTAAGCGCAAAAATAGACATCTCCTAGAGGTTGTTCGGGCTTCTTTATTTGGGATGAGTGTCCCTAAACATTATTGGGGTGAAGCAGTAGTCTCTGCCACTTACTTAATTAACCGTACCCCTTCTCGTGCCCTCAATTCCCTCACTCCACAATAAGAACTCCACTCATATTTTTCCATTTCCCGCTGCCCAAACCTTGAACCTCGTGTCTTTGGTTGTGTAGCCTATGTCCATGTTCCTAAGGCCCTTCGAAATAAACTAGATCCATGTGCGAAAAAATGTATCTTTGTAGGTTATTCCAAAGTTCAAAAAGGCTATACATGTTATTATTCTTACCTTAAAAAAATGCATGTTACTTTGGATGTCTCTTTCAGGGAATCAGAACCATTCTACTCAAGGGGAGCCTTAGCAACTTCTCCTCAGGGGGAGATTGATTATGGAGGAGAAGCTTCTTTTGAAATTTCAACAAGCCTACAAAACCATGCCTCTGCCATTGGGTTCTCTCTCCAAGAAATAGAAAATGATTCTCAAAATGACATACAAGATCATCCAATTTTAACTCCCATAACTGAGCCATCTTCTCGGGATGTCCTGAACTCTACAGACCGCATGGAAAATGAGGTAATATCTGATCCTAACTCCTCTATAATTAACCCCTCTATTCCCACTCGACATATCCCTATGGTAAGAAGATCAGAAAGAGTTACAAATGGAATTCCAAAAAAATTATATGAAACTAACCTAAATACCTCTGTTAAGTACCCAATTGGAAATTATGTGTCAACAAAAAGGTTATCTGAATCATATGCAGTAGCCACTAATCAATTATCCAGTATTGGTACTCCTACAAATGTGCAGGATGCAGTGGCTGACCCCAAATGGAAAGAGGCTATGGAAGTGGAAATGGAAGCTCTAAAAAGGAACTCTACATGGGATATAGTTCCTCTGCCTAATGGAAAACAAAGTGTAGGATGCAAATGGGTATTCACTCTAAAACTCAAACCGGATGGGAGCTTGGATCGATACAAAGCAAGGTTGGTAGCAAAGGGGTATACACAGAAGTTTGGGATTGATTATCAAGAAACATTTGCACCGTAGCCAAACTGAATACTATTAGAATCTTGATATCCATAGCAGCCCAAAAGAATTGGCCATTGAAGCAATTTGACGTGAAGAATGCCTTCCTAAACGGAGATTTGGAAGAAGAAGTTTATATGGACATTTCCCCAGGTGTGGATCTCGGTTCCTCAGAAAAAAATGTTGTATGTAAGTTGAAGAAAGCCTTGTATGGACTAAAACAGTCCCCAAGGGCCTGGTTTGGCCGATTCTCTCTTGCTATGAAGAAGTTTGGATACAAACAGAGTAACTCTGATCACACTCTGTTTGTCAAGCAGAAAAGCAACAAGGTAACAGTGCTTATAGTGTATGTTGATGATATGATATTGACTAGTGATGGCAAAGATGAAATGCAAGCATTAGAAGCTCAGCTAGCAACTGAATTTGAAATGAAGAATTTGGGTCAACTCGAGTATTTTCTAGGAATTGAAGTAGCTAGATCTGATCAAGGTATATGCTTATCTCAGAAAAAATATGTACTTGATTTGTTGAGTGAAACTGGAATGCTACCCTGTAAACCAGTAGACACTCCAATAGAGATGAATCATACCCTTGCAGTTTATCCTAACCAATTACAGGCTGATATTGGGAAGTATCAAAAACTTGTTGGAAAATTAATTTATCTAGCACACACTAGACTTGACATTTCATATGCAGTGAGTGTTGTGAGTAGATTTATGCATTCTCCAAGTGATGAGCATATGAACGCAGTGTATAGGATACTTAGATATCTGAAGGGAGCTCCTGGGAAAGGACTAATATTTACAAGAAACCAAAACTTGTCAATCAAGGGATATATCAATTTTGATTGGGCCGGAGACAAAACTACATGGCAGTCAACCTCTGGATACTTTACTTTTGTGGGAGACAACCTAGTTACTTGGAGAAGTAAAAAACAGAATGTGGTGGCAATGTCTAGTGCTGAGGCAGAGTTCAGAGGAATGTCTCATGGAATTTGTGAACTACTATGGATAAGAAATGTCCTTCAAGATATTGGAATTCAATGTGATGAGCCAATGAAACTTTTTTGTGATAACAAGGCAGCCACTGAAATAGCTCATAATCCTGCGCAACATGATAGGACCAAACGCGTGGAAGTATATAGACATTTTATTATAGAGAAGTTGGATCAACAGATAATACAACTGCTTTTTGTTAAATCCAAAATCAGCTCGCGAATGTGTTAACCAAAGCTGTTTCCGGAAAAGTCTTTGAAGAGATAATTATCAAGTTGGGCATGGTTGATATTCATGCACCAACTTGAGGGGGAGTGTTGAAAGGAAGCTTCTGATGTTTGAATTACTGTTAGTTCTGATAAAACAGAATTGGTTCAAGTTTAAACGTTTATTTTGTTTGTTATGTATATAATATTGTTTGGCTAGTCCATATCTTACGGTAGATTATTCTGTAAAGTTGTTAGGAAATTTGTTGGTCATCTTTGTATATAAATTCCCTCATTCTTGAGGAAGAAATCAATGAAGAAAAAATTATTCTCTTTTGTATTGAACAAAAGAATTGAATTGCTCAGCACGAAAGTTTATTGAAGAGATTAAAATGCCACACACGACAGTCCTTTAGGTGGTGTTTGGTTGAGATAGTTTTTGGAGGATATCTATCTTTCTCAAGTATGGCTTTTAAAAACACCATGTTTGTCTCAACATGTTTTCTTCAAAAACCCATCTATCCAGGAAGTATGGATTTATGATAAACATAGATATCCTCACTGTTCAAAAACCCAATTTGAAGGTGGGATTTTCAGAAAACCGGTTATCTCACTTTTAATGCACTACTGATTTCATAAAGCTACCTAATTTTCCCAGTAAAGTTTTCCCCCACCAAACAATTTTTTTTTACATTTTTCTACATATTTCATTTTATCCATCTTTCCAATCTTTTCTTTATCTATTACATTTCCCTAAAAAAAATTTCCCAAAAACGCCCCCTTGTGTGCACAAAATGTGCATAAAGTTGGTTTATAAAAATTAATTTCATAACCGGTTCGGGTTGACCCTCTTTTGTAAAGAAAAAATTTAAAATTTTAAAAAATAAAGTTATAAAAATTAATTTGGTTCGTTCGTTTCGGTTCGGACACGATTCGGTTCTTAAACTGGTTCTAAAAATCGGTTCAGTTCTTAAACCGGTTCGGTTCACGAAATGGTTCTTTAAAAACCGGTTCGGTTCATGAACTGATTTTTAAAAACCGATTATTTTAAGGAACGGTTCGGTTCAGTTCATGGTTCGACCCGATTTTTTGATTATTTTGCACACCCTAATCCCTAATGCACATTATCATTTTAGTGACTTTCTTCTGCATATTCTTCCCCCAACCAGGGAAGAGATTTTGACATAATTGTCACATATGAAATTGAGCACAATTTCCAAGCAACGGCTAACATGCGCGGTAGGTTTGATGGATATTTCAATCCTAGTTGACAGAACTGACCTTATTTGTGTATAATAGAAGTTTACCTTCCGCAATCACAATTATTAATTAGCCTAATAACTCAATTAATTGAAAGTAGAATGCCTCCTTGATTGTGTTTCGCTATTATTGTGTCTAAGTAGAGGACTTTCACAGTTTCACTACTGTCTTACTACAAAGTTATAACCCAGTCATCATGAATAGATCAATTCGGTTGCTATTCTACCACCTGCCCAATATTATGCGTGACAGAGCTTCTATAATTAATTATCGAAAATAAGGTACTACGGAGGTATTTAATAGTGTCCAACTACTCGCTGAAAGTGCTATAACATTTGGTCTGAATTTAAGACGAACCAGTGAAAGAGCAAGTACTTTTTTGGACTTCTTACTAAAAAGCTTTGATTGCTTTCTTCTGTAAATTTCATGCCAGCTCTTTTACAAAAAATGACATATAAATATAGGAAAATTGTTTTATTATGTCGTAGGAAAAAAAGTTTTTGGGTTATAATATTAAAAAATAAAATTATTAATATAATCATGCAATATATTAGAATTACAGAAAATAGAGTGGTGGAACCTAAAACGACCTTTTTGTGTGTGTAAAAAAGTTATTTATCTCATGTAAAATGAGATAAACATAACCCATAAATATATTAAGGAGGAGATAGAATATTATATCTATCTGTCTATTTTATCTATTTATCTCCAATATTATTGGATCAAGATTTCAAGAAGAGAGAAAAAATGTCAAAATTAATTAAGATTCTAAACTAACATATAAGTAAATAAGGTAGACATGGAAAAAAAAATAGAATATCTTATCCATTAAAATTACATATTTAAATTTATTATATTCACTAACGAGGGGAAGGTTCTTCCACTAAGTGTAGATGATATACACGAAGACGTTGTTGAGAAATATCACTAAACTCAGGGTAAACCAATTAGCACATGAGTTACCCTCGAAGGATGTGTAATAATGTCCCACTCCTTACAACACTAGCTAGTTATGAAATATTTTTGGTATTCCTGTACTATTGAGTATTCAATACATAATTTATTAAATATGACAAAAAATAATAATTTTACATTATTTTCATCTTTATAATTATTCCCACTCATATATATATATATATATATATATAGCCCCAAAACTACGTCGTTTTGATTAATGAGGGTGTTTATGTAATTTTAGGTGAATTAATGAAAGGTGTTTTTGTAATTTTATTTACTTTTATATCATATACATTTTACTGAAACACCCTTCATTAATTCACCTAAAATTACATAAACACCCTTCATTAATCAAAACGACGTAGTTTTGGGGCTAGCCGGAGATAAGCTTATCTCAAGCTTTGAGAAATGTTTACCTCATATATATATAGGGGAAAGATATTCTAATTACCAAATTTTTTTACTACTAACTTACTACCTATCTAATCACCATTGAATCAAGGAGAGAGAATGCTAAAAAGTTTTTGAAAAAAGAGAAAAGGTTGATCCAATGGTGATTAGATAGGTAGTGAGTTGGTAGTAAAAAGTTTTGGTAGTAAGAATATCCTAACTCATATATATATATATATATATATATATATATATATATATATATATATATATATATATATATATATATATATATATATGAGTTAGAATCCTTTGAAATTAGTGTCAAATTTGAATTTTGACACCTCATGTGAGAGTCATTAGATCAAAAAATTGATCTTTTTTGATCTAATGGCTCTCACATGAGGTGTCAAAATTCAAATTTGACACCGGTGTCAAAGGATCCTACCTCATATATGATGCTCTCCGGCAAGTATACCGATCGCACAAGTAATAAAGTGATAAATAAAGTTCGTCTCCACAGGTGATGTGCCTCTGGCAAGTGTGATTTTTCTGTGATAAAATTGACGAGAATTGAGTCATAAGAGAGCAAATTAAATACATATTTGCTAATTATATTGATTCTTTGAATGTCAATAATATTCACCTTTTAATTGTATTTTTACAGGGAAAATAAATGAAGAATTATAAAAAAAAACCTGTTAATGCAATTTTCCACGGTTATAGCACACTATGAGTTCCAAGCATGGCGCGGGTCAGCACCAAATTGGCACAAAAACCACACCAGATTACGAGCGAGGACATCAAAGTGGCGCGAGGTAGCAACAAAGTGGCGCTCCTCAGCGCAACAAGACAGAACCTTGGCGCAACCTAGCGCCATTTACGAAAGAAAGTGGCGCTTTTCAGCGCAATAACACAGAAGATTGGCGCAAGGGAGCGCCAAATTACAAAGGAAATGGCGCAAGCTAGCGCCGCAAGACAGTGCACTGGCGCTAGCTAGCGCCTAAAAGTCAAGGGAGTTGGCGCTAGTTAGCGCCAATGAATAGTAAAAGTGGCGCTAACTAGCGCCATATATATTGAAAAAGTGGCGCCAACCAGCGCCAATGAATAGTGAAAGTGGCTAGTCAGCGCCAATGAATAGTGAAAGTGGCGCTAGTTAACGCCAATGAATAGTGAAAGTGGCGCTAACTAGCGCCATTTGTGTGCAAAAGTGGCGCCAACCAGCGCGGGTTTGCGGGAACAGATCTCCGTCTTTTCTGAGGGCATTTTTGGAAGGAGAAGAGAATATTATAAATGTGACATTTGCTGAATTAGGTCAGCAGACTTGGCATATCTGAAAAAAGGAAAAAACACAGATACAGGATTCAAGGACAGATCTGGAGATTGGAGGAGAAGAGCACTGGAGTTGTTCTTCGTTCTTCATCTACATCTAGTATTTCTTTATCTTTTATTTTTTAGTTTATGTTGAATTTTAGATCAGCGATCATGATGTTGATCGGCTAGATCATTTTTATTGTAGTCAGGGTCACGATCCATATGTGAACCCTTGACATGAAGGATTGATTTGTGATTTTTAATTTATATAATTATCTTTATCTTTACTCTGTGCGAATTTTATATTCCCTTTATTAGAATTGATCAATCTGATAGTTGGGGGTATTCTGAGGATCAAAATCCTAGATAGGAATATTGGGGTTTTGATCTTGAAAGGGGGTAAGATAACAATCTGTATGCGTGCTAGGAATAGACGTGTATACGATTGCAGATGCTTAAATTATCACGCCCATTGCTTGATCTCATGAGAAACATTGCAAGGAGTTGGGGTTTCTCATGGGATTAAAGGGTTAACCCTGCAAGGAATTGAGGGTTAACTATTAAATCTTTTAGATGATAATTTATCTGAGTGATTATATAAATGATTTTTATAAATCAATCCGGAGTAAAAAGCGGGGATCATTTGGTGAATGAACCCTGGCTACAATACTTTTCTTATATTTTTTCTACAAATCAATTTTCAATTGTATTGTTTTCTTTTTCAATTTAAAAAAAATACAAAAACAAGTCTTTATTTTTAATTTCACTCAATTTGACAATATTTGTCACAAAAACCCTTTTGGAAATCGTCCATTCTTAAAGGAAAATTTTTACTTGATATTAGATCTAATCCCTGTGGAGACGAACTGTATTTATCACTTTATTACTTGTGCGATCGGTATACTTGCCGGAGAGCATCAAGTTTTTGGCGCCGTTGCCGGGGATTGGCGTTTCTGATATCATATAATCTTGATCTTTAAGATTGGATTTGTGAATATTTGTGAATATTTTCTTCAATTATTTGTTTAATTTTTTTTTTATTTTTATTTGAACAGTGCTACTGATCTCTTTTCTGAAGTTGTATGCGAGGTACTCTTCCAGAATTTCCACTTAATTTGGAGATCACTAGAGCAGAAAAGATGAACAGAAAACTTGCTCGGAAAAAGCTTGCATTCAACGAGTTGGGAATTCTGTTCGAAGAAGCAAAAACAATGGCTGGGCACAATGATGAAGTGGACAATCCACTCATGGATACAATCCTCACACCAGCATTCAACAGACCTAATTCAAGCATTATTCATCCAGAAACGGGCAACAATTGGGAGCTCAAATCTGCCAATATTCAATTGGTAGAGCGAGCTCAGTTTGGCGGAGAGGCGGATGAGGACCCTCACAGGTTCATTGACAGATTTCTGATGATCTGTGACTCAACCAAGCACCCCCAGGTGTCCAATGATGCAGTCAGGCTGAGACTGTTTCCCTTTGCTCTTAAAGGGAAGGCTTTGAATTGGTTGGAAAGGCAACCAGCAAGAAGTATTCCATCATGGGAGATTCTTTCAAATAAATTCTTTGCTGAGTTCTTTTCCATGGAGAGGTTTAACCAGATGGTGAATGATATCACCAATTTCACTCAGGCTGAGGGTGAAACTATATGTGCAGCATGGAACCGCTTCAAGGATCTGATGAGGATGTCCTCATTACCCCATGACTAATGGTGATCAAGTCAGAATTTTTTTCAATGGGTGTAAACCTGAAGTGCGGATGGTATTGAATGGTGCAGCAGGTGGCAGCATCAAATCCTTGAGAGCAAATGAGACTCTTGAGTTAATTGAAAGAATGGCTGCCAACGAAAATGAAGGTTTGACAGCCAAGCCTAAGAAGGGAATTTTGCACCTAGATAATAATGATGCAGTCCTGGCTGAGAATAAATTGCTATCACAACAATTAGCAAATCTAACCTCAAGGGTAGATAAGATGCAGTTTTCTAATGTACAAGCTCAAGCTGCTGCAGTTGTTTGTGAATATTGCAAGGATGATCATGAGTCTAATGAATGTCCAACATTATTATCTGATGATCCTCCTCAACAGGTGCACGTAAATGGTGTGTGGTATGACCAGCGACCCCAACCACATAATATTTCAAGAAATCAGAATTTTCATCCAGGAAACAATAATTTCCAGCGGAAGGTGCAAGGTACTGGTCTTGATTTCAAATCAAATAATTATTTGCAACCACCACCAGTTCAACCAAAGGAACCTTCTGATTTAGAAAAGCTAGTGGGACAAATGGCCCAACATTCAAATGCTTTTATGGAGGAGACTCGAGCAAACACTAGGAATACACAAGCTTCTATCAAAAATTTGGAGAACCAAATTGGCCAGATAGCGAAGCAGGTGGCTGAAAGAACTCCAGGCACTTCCTCTAGTAACACATTTAAAAATTCCAAGGAGGATTGTATGTTTATCACAACTAGAAGTGGTAAGGTGGTAGGAGCTCCAGAAAAGCTTAAGGTGGTGGAGGAGCCAGAAAAAGAAGAGGAGATTCCTTCTAATGTCCAAACACCTATTCAGAAAGGTGAAGAAAAAGAGCCTCCTATTGTTGTTGAAAAGAAGAGGTTTGAGCTCAAACCTGAATATGTAAGGGCTATGGCACCATATCCTGAAAGATTCAAACAGGATGATCAGAAAAAGCATTATGGCAGGTTCTTGGACCTTTTCAAAAAGCTTCATATTAATATTCCATTTGCTGAAGCTTTGGTCAATATGCCAAATTATGCTAAATTTATGAAAGATCTTTTGTCAAGGAAGCACAAGTTACAAGAGTGCCAAACTGTAGCACTTACTGAGGAGTGCAGTGCTATCCTTACAAGAAAATATCCTCCTAAGCTTCGTGATCCCGGAAGCTTCAACATTCCCATTGAAATTGGTAATACAAAAATCAGAAGGGCACTATGTGATCTTGGGGCGAGCATTAATTTGATGCCTCTTTCTATTTGCAAATCTTTGGGGATCACGGAACTAAAACCCACTATGGTTTCTCTTCAACTTGCTGATAGATCTTTAAGGAAACCTAGTGGAATCATTGAGGATGTTCTTGTGAAGGTGGACAAGTTCATCTTTCCTGCTGATTTTGTGGTACTTGATATGGGGGAAGAAAAAGAGATGCCTCTTCTTTTGGGAAGACCTTTCTTAGCTACATCTCGTGCATTGATTGATGTTGAAAACGGGAAGCTTGAGCTAAGAATGAATGATGAGGCCGTTACCATCAACGTCTTTGACTCAATAAAATATTCTTCTCCCAAAGATGATTGTTTTAATCTTGATGTTTTAAAGAAAGAAGAGGACAAAGAAGATAGTGCCTCAAAAGTTGAATTGAAGGAGCCTTCTCAAACTCTAAAAGATATCTTCTGGGGTAATAAGGAGGCGGTGATTGAAGCACTGAAGGAACGAGAGACTGATTTGAAGGATAAAGATCCTTCTTCCCATACCCACAAAATTCTCAATGAGGATGATGATAAACATGGGAGGAAACCCCAAAGGAGACGTACTCCTACAAAGAAGAAGGTAAGAAGAAAGGAAGTAGTGAAATTCTTTGATACAAGTTGGAAGAGATACCGGGAGCTGAAATTTGACAAGAGACACCGAGACTCTATCTCTCGGAAAAATCAAAGTTTCAAAGAATTCTTAACATGGATCCATGGTTTGGATCAAATCTGGGAATGGTGGTCCCATACACCAAGGCAACCAGTACCACCAGACCCTTCATTTGCTGAGTCATCCCACACTGCTGAGGGGGATGACATGGAGGGCTGATCTTATCTCCTTGCTGATGGAGATCTTGTATATTAGTTTATTTTTCTGTTTCGTATTTTTAAGTTATTTTGTGTTGGTATATTTTTCTCTGATGTTTTAATGTGTGCATTATAGTTTCTTCTATATGCCACTATTTGTTCTATTGTGCAGGATTTTCTTCCTTCTTGGGGTTTAATTATTGCTGAGGACAGCAATGCTCTAAATCTGGGAATGGTTGGCTTGCACCTTAGAACTGCAATTCTTCTATCAGGGGAGATATTCTAACTCTTTTAATTTTCTTAGTTATTTTGTGTGCTATAAAAAAAAAAATGGTGTGTTTTGAACAAATCCCAGGTTTAAATGTGCTCATCTTTTTAATGTACATGATTAAATTCTTGGAATATATTGTATGACTTTCTGACATAACATTGCATAGGCATAATTAGATTGCATGATTGCTCGGTTGTCTGAATTAAGATTGTGAATTCTGATAATGTCTGGAGTCAATTTTCTTGAGTCTACATTGATACCATAGCTGTGAGGTTTTGAGCCTAAACACTGAAATTTTTGTTGAAAGGCCTCACTGTTGTAATACTCTAGAACTTGATTTGTTTCTCTGTAATGCATGCATTGATTGATATGACAAAGGCATTTTGTTTTTATTAGCTATTGGCCAAAATAGCCCACCTGTATGAAATTTTCCCTTGCTAGCCCTTTTGAGCCTGAATTGATTTATTGTAAAATGACCTGTGGCCTGATTAATGGCTTAGCCAATATCCATATAACTTACCTTGGTTGAGATTGAATCACTGAAAGTGTTGGAAATAAAGTAAAGAAAGTGAGGTAAGCTCCACAATGGTCAAGAAAAAAAAAAAAAAAAAAAAAAAAAAAAGAGAAGAAAGGGCAAAATGAAAAGAGAAAAAGAAAAAGAAAGCAAGAAAAAGGAAAAGAATAAAAGGTGGCAGGAAGGAATGAATTCCCGGAATTCTGTGGGAATGTTAGTGGAGCAAAACAATTGAGTTGAAATTGTTAAAAATGAAATAATATCAGTTTTCAATCTCTTGGTTGTTTGAGCTACTATCCAAATTTTCCTACCTATTACCCCAGCCAAAGTTACAACCTGTGAAGTCCTTTTGATCAATTAATGCATGTGTTTGATTCTTCAATTTCAAGAATTTTGTAGAATATAATCAAGCATATGGTAGTGTTATAGCTTTGAGTAATTGAGTGCTCATGATACCCTTAAACACTGAGTGTTGAGTGAACATTATTTATCTGTGTGAGGGGTAATCAATGTAGATTTATATATTTAAGAAGCTGATGGCATTATTGGAAGTTCATGATATTTAGTCAGGCATACATGGATTAAGTGAATATTTCCTGGATTAAGTCTTTTACATTGCTGGGGACAGCAACGTTTAAATCTGGGAATGGTTTGATGTGCCTCTGGCAAGTGTGATTTTTCTGTGATAAAATTGACGAGAATTGAGTCATAAGAGAGCAAATTAAATACATATTTGCTAATTATATTGATTCTTTGAATGTCAATAATATTCACCTTTTAATTGTATTTTTACAGGGAAAATAAATGAAGAATTATAAAAAAAACCTGTTAATGCAATTTTCAACGGTTATAGCACACTATGAGTTCCAAGCATGGCGCGGGTCAGCA